>CAUYPK010036470.1:0-87644 GCA_963574355.1 Loris lydekkerianus
TTCCTTTTGCCTTGCCTTTCCCCTTTCCTTTCCGTTCCCCGTTCCTTTCCTTGCCGTTCCTTGCCTTGCCTTTCCGTTCCTTTCCTTTTTTTTTTTTTTTTTTTTGTAGAGACAGAGTCTCACTTTACCGCCCTCGGTTGAGTGCCATGACTGTCACAGGACCCACAGCAACCTCCAGCTCTTGGGCTTCTGCGATTCTCCTGCCTCAGCCTCCCGAGCAGCTGGGACTACAGGCACCCGCCACAACACCCGGCTATTTTTTGGTTGCAGTTCGGCCAGGACTGGGTTTGAACCCGCCACCCTCGGTATATGCTCCGTGAGTAGGGCGCCGGCCCCCTAATATTCTTTCTTTTCCCCTGTTATTTCCCATTCTCTCCATCATAACATTACTCTGTTTTTAAGAATAATCACGATTTAAAATTTTTTAGTAAAATATTTGTTACATACAAAAGCATCTGTGTAATACGTTTGTATGTTACGAAGTTTGATAAAACTAGAATTCTAACTAGCCTCCGGATTTAAGTAAGGGAACGTTGTACATACTCAGGTGTTCCTGTCTTTTCATTCTTTGGCTTTTTCCTTTTGAGTAACTACTGTCCTCAATAGCTTTTCTACATATACCCCTAAACGATATATGTATCTTTATGTATATATATATATGCACACCCATATATAACATAAAATATACATAATATTGTACACATTATCAATCTATTAATATATTAACCTCTCTTTATATTCGCTTGTATTGTGTATATATTCCTAAACAATATATTGTTTCATGTTGTTTTGAAAAATGCTATCATGCTTAAGATAATCTTTCTGGATTCCTTTTTTCATTTGTGTGTGTAGCTATAGTTCTTTTTAAAAGATTTCTCCTTCATCTTCCATTGTGTAAATATAACACAATTTATTTACCTTTTATTCTTTGGATTGTTGCCATTTTTTTTTTTTTTTTTTTTGTTGTTGTTGTTGTTGTTGTGATTATAAAGAATTCTACAATGGGCATTCTGGTATGTTTCTTGTTCATTTGGAAAGATTTTTCTAGATTCAATGTATAAACCTAAGAGCACATTGTCTGATTTTTTAGTATTGAAATGTTCAACTTTCCAAGTAGTGAGAATTACTTTCAGAGTGATTGTACTGATTTACACTCTTGCGAGTAGCATGGAAGACATCTAATTGACCCACATCCTCCTTTCTTAACATTTGGTAACCATTGTCTTTTTCTTCTTCTCTCTTTTTTTTTTCTTTTTGGAGACAGTCTCACTTTGTTGCCCTTGGTAAAGCAGCGTAGCTCAGAGCAACCTCAAACTCCTGGGCTTAAGTGATCCTCTTATCTCAGCCTCCCTAGTAGCTGGACTACAGGCACCTGCCACAATACCCGGCTATTTTTTAGAGATGAGGTTATTTTTCTCTTTTTGTCTTGCCAACCTGAATACAATGAATACATTATTGTATTCAGTGAATGTAAACATGTATTTCACTGTGATTTTTAACAGGCATTTTCTGAATCACTAGTTGAGCATCTTATATGCCTTTTCTTTAATTTACATTTCCTCTGTTTTGAAACACCTGTTACCCTCATTTTTATAGTGTTGCCTTTTTATTATATATTTTATAAGTTACACATTACAAATAATTTTTCTAATTTGAGGCTTGTTTTTGATTGTATGTGAAATATGTTTTCATGAACAGAAGTTTAAATTTTACCATAGTTTAATTAGTTGATATTTTCTTTCATGGCTTATGCTCTTTGTATCTTGTGTAAAAGATTTTTTTGTATTCTGAAGTTATAAAGATGTTTTTCTGTAAAATTCTTTAACAGTTTTGATTATCTTTTCTTTTTATTCTTAATTCTTTACCAACAGGGGATTGATTGTTGCATGTAGGAGTGAATAACGAACATTACAACTCTATTGCTTCCCAAGAGATCTTCAGCCTGTCTCATACAATAATTTATAAATTCTTCCAGCTATCAATGTAGATAATAACAACGTCTATAGAAAATGGCAGCTTTATTTCTTCCTTTTCAATCTTATGACTTAATTCCTTTTCCTCCTTTCTTTCATTTTCTCGCCCTTCCTTCCTTTCCTGCTTTCCACCTCTCATTCTCTCCTCCCTCCCTCCCCCTCCACCCCTTCCTTTCTTCCTTGTCTTATCTGGGACCAGATGTCAGGACAATGTTGAACAGAAGCATTCTTAAATAGTAGGCATCACTGTCTCGTTCTTGCTTTGAAATGAGTGTTTCTAGCATTTCTCTATGAAGAATGCTCTTTGCTGCAGTAAACTGATAGTGATCTGCATCAGATTGAGAGAGTTGACTTTTACTCCATGCCTAGTTCACCAAGAGGTTTTTTTTTTTTTTTTTGATGAGTGTAAAGTTTTGTTAAATGATTTTTTTATATGTAATACAATCATTTTTCCCCATTTACTGCGTTACTTTGAGAAATTTCATTTACAGTGTTTCTAATATGAAACTTCACTTGTGTTACTAGCTACATGGAAGTGGACCATAATACTATCCTTATTGTATTCAGCTAGGTTTAAGTTAATGTTAATAAAGTTTGCTTAAGCTTTTTTGAATTTCTATTAATATGAGAGAATGGCCATTTTCCCTTGTTCTTTTCTATCATTTTCTGGAATTTTAAAATAATCTTTGTCTCATCTTGGTAATAAGGTTATATTTGCCTCATATAATGAATTAGAATTAGGAAGTGTTTTCCCCATTTTTATTCTCTAGAAAAGTTAGTATATGATTGAAATTATCCATTTCTTAAAAATTGTGTGGACTTTACTTCTAAAATAATATTGTCCTCCTTTTAAAGAAAGATTCTTAATTACTGATACAATTTCTTTAATAATTTTTATATGACAATTCAGTTCTATTTCTTTTTAAGTCAAGGTCATTTGGTAAGTTATTTAATATTTAATATGATTTTATTCATATCATTTAGGTTTGCAAACTTATTGTATAATGATGTGTGTTATAATAATCTTCTCATACTGTATTTTTAATGTCTGTTATATCCGTATGCACATTTATTTTTTTATTTCTAATATTTTATGGTTAACGAGATTCTGTTGTGCTCTTTTTATACTTGCTAAGTTAAGTGCTCACATGGCCCTAATGAATCAGAAGAGAGAAGATGTTATGGAAAGGCAGCTTGAATATAATCTCATTTGTCCCTTTCCTGTTTGTCAAAAATTTCAATGATTCTAGATGTTGTTTAACTTATGGTTAATAAGAGCTGATTTTGAAATATTTCTGAAAAAGAAGTCCAATGCAGTCTCTTTAACAGTCCTATTTCAACTTTGAATTAAATAAAAATTTATAAACTAAGAGGTACTCATCCAGTGTGGGGAAATCAGAATTTTACTTTGGATCACATAATTTCTAACTATCAGTTGTTGCTTTTTATTCTGTATGTGTGTATGTCTGATTATTTGGTCCCTATAATTTATAAAATGCACATGTGTGTATAAGATCAACAAAATATGGATTCATGAGAAGTTCATGTTTTGTGGCACCTGAAATAAGTGGTCTTGTTAATTGCAGCAATATTTGGAAATATATGACCAATATAATCATTCCCATCTTAGACAGAGAAAAATAAAAACATTAAAAATAATTTTCTAAAAGTAGACCTACCATTTGACCCAGCAATCCCACTACTAGATATCTACCCAAAGGAAAATGAGTCATTTTATTCATAGCAAACAAATACCTGTACTTGAATGTTTATTGCAGCACAATTCATAATTGCAAAATTGTGGAATCAACCTAAGTGCCCATCGATTCATGAGTGGATTAACAAAAGGTACTGTACTACTCAGAGTACTACTCAGCCACGAAGAAGGATGATATCTTTTACAATTTGGATGGAACTACAGACCATTCGCCTAAGTTAAATATCTAAAGAATGAAAAAACAAACACCACATTACTCGCTATTAAATTGGAACTAGCCAGTGAGCACACATGTGTACAGAGGGAAGCAAAACTCAGTGGAAATCAAGCAGAGGGAGTGGGGAGAAGGTATGTCCAAAAACTCATTTATAGCCATGACGCAAACACTATAAAAGTGATCCATGCAACCAAAAACATTTGTAACATTTAATATTAATTAATATTTTAAAATATTTTGAAATAAAAATAATTTAAAGGCTCAGCACCTGTAGCTCAGTGAGTAGGCCACATACACCGAGGCTGGCGGGTTCAAGCCCACCCTGGACCTGCTAAACAACAATGACAACTGCAATCAAAAAATAGCCAGGCATTGTGGTGGGCACCTGTTGTCTCAGCTACTCAGGAGGCTGAGATAAGAGAATTGCTTAAACCCAAGAGTTTTAGGTTGCTGTGAGCTGTGATACCATAGCACTCTACTGAGAGCGACATAGTAACACTCTAAAAAAAAAATTTTTTTTAAAAATAATTTTAAAGGTACCACAACAAATTAAGGTAAGAACCTGAACTGATTTACTGATTATGGTCCTAATCTAGATTTTTTACTATCTTCTGTAAAAGCCCCATATGTTAATAATTAGCCAAGGTTGGTTTTTAGGGTTGCTGTTCATTGAGCAGTTGGATGGACACAGGAGCTGCCCCCTCAGTGGACTGTAAATGTGCTCCATGTGAAAAGCTGAATGCCAGTCACAATGGCCACCAAGGCCAGCCGGTCCTCCTATGCTAGGATCACCAAGAAGAAAACTACATTTAAAAGCACATACCTTTATGACCTCTCTTCAAGTTTTCAGAAGTGCTGGAAAGGACATATTTTTTTTTCTTTCTTTTTTTTTTTTAAATTTTAATCATAGCTGTGTACAATAATGCAATCATGAGGTGCAATGTGCTGGTTTTATATACAGTTTCAAATATTTTGAAACTGGTTAACTGGTTAACATAGCCTTCATGGCATTTTCTTAGTTATTGTGTTCAGACATTTATAGTCTACATTTAGAAGGGTACAGGACATATTTTTATATGCTATAAAGAAATCTACAGCAAAATAGGTGTTACCTTGACCTTCTATAGTAAAATACATAGTTTTAAAAAATAACCACAAAGCTGAAATATGACGTAGTTAGAGTTTCATGGAAATAAATTAATCGACAACAAGCCTCACCCCCAGATTAAATTTAGTAACACATCCACCCACCTATCTTTTGAGATCCACTTTGTCTCAGAGGCATAGTGTGGTGTGGAGACAGTGATGGTGGCCAGGGAGTGGGAGGACTTGCTTCCAGCAGCGTGAGCCAAGGCACGTCTCTGGCATTATCTGTGACCCGTTCTATAGATAATATGTAAAGATGTCTCCAGATCTGTGCTTCTATATATTTAAGGGCAATAGAGAATTACTTGCCTCTCCTCTTAGTGCCTATTCAAAGGAGCCCTGGGACTATAATTCCTGGGAGCTCCTGATAAGATTTGATCAGGGATAGCTTGGGGCAGATGGGCTGGGAAGAGGGATAGAGAAAGACGAAACTGATTCGGGAACATGAAGAGTGCCTTGTTAGACTGGAATTCAGAGTTGTTTATTTTGAGCATATAACCCATTATTTAGGTTCCTGAGAGATAAAGCAAACCGGATTTATCCTTTCTATATCAATGAAAAATGAAGTGGAAGAACAACTTATTTTTAGTTTACATGAATCAGATTAAACTGGTCAGCTAGAAATGAGAACATAAAATCATAAAAGAAATCATAAAATAAAATTTTAACTGAGGTTTCATGCTGTTGGATTAGATGCATGTGGTGCCGTTCAGCTTTAGAATGTGATTTTCCAGAAGGCAAAGGAGGCAGAAATTCAGAATGTATTTTAAGCAATAAAGTTCTGCACTCTGGGGATCTGAGACGAGGTTACAGAGGCAGGACAGAGGGGGCACTCTTACTTTGAATTCTATTCCTACGAAAGCAAAAGGGGAACTTTGTGGGTTCTGTCAGTTATTTAGGAGATTGGTTAAATCTTGGATTTGCTCTGAATCTTACTCTCTATTTTCAGAAAGAGAGACTCTTTGAAAGTTGTGTCAGGGCCATTGACTTAGAAAGAGCAGGAGGCATTGTAACGTGTTGATATGACTGTGTGAGCTCAGGCACTGGGCCGCCCTTCAGGCTGCCTCCCTGACTCAGTAAAAATGTTCTTGGTGTCAAGAAACAGAAAACCCAATTCTGAGCGGCTTAAGAGATGATGGAATAAAGTTACACCATTGGAAAGAGGCGGAGCAGGTACCATTTTCTCCTTCCCTTTCCCTTGGCTCTGTCCTCTTGTGTGTATGAGCTTTATCCTCAGGCCAGTAGCCAGACGGCTGCTACGGCAGATCCCAGCCTCTTACTGTCCCACAAACACACCAAGAGGAAGGAAGAGTACCTGTTTCTTTTTCTCTGGATACTGTTGTGAGAAGATGAGTGGGGGAAAAAATGTCGAGAAGGCCCCAGCAAACTTCCTGTCATATCTCACCTGTATGAACTTGCGGACAGCTTCTTAACAGGGGGTCCTCAACTAATTCCTGATTAGAGAAAGGACACAGCCCTGGACTTGGGAACAAAGGCTGTAACTGAATTATTGATACACAATAGAGGAAATACAGAATAGATTTTGAGAAGAGGAGTTTTGCTAACTTTAAAATCTAATTAACTAGACACTAGGTACAACTTCTGGCAAAAATTGAGCTATGGGAATAGCTACTCCATATTATCTAACTTCCAGCTACTATGCTAAGCATTCCATTTGAATAATCTCATTTAATTCTCTTAACAATCTAAGGTAGGTACCATCATCATTATTATTATTATTGTTAATTATTAGAATACCCCTGTTTCCAGGAGGAGGATATCAAGGATTTTAGAGGTCAGGCAACTTGCTCTCATCTGTAAATCAGGGTAGGAGAATCAAGGAACATAATGCTAGAACCCTTATTCCCAAGAGTTTTCTATCTTCTATGAAGGAGTTATCCGATTCATGGGTCAGAAACCAGGATACCATAAACCATTTAGTGATATGTACAACAATAGCATCCTGTGTGTCTTGCATAGGTGCCTTTGAGTAGCATATTCTGGAGCCAAGTAAATCTGTAATGTTTGATTTTCAAAATTGAGGAAATAGTAATGTTATCAACTATCATAAAGGAAACAGGAAAGTTGGGAAAATATTACGAACTCCTTTAGACAAAGGACATTTGTTAAAACACACATAAATAATAAAATGGACTGTAAATTTTAATAAAACCGTAAAACATTTTTGTTTAAAATAAAAAAAAGTTTACTTTTAAAAAAGAAGTCTACAAAAAAGATTAGGGAGCAATGTAATAACTTTTGGAAGGAGATCGTCTCACGTAAGGGAGTATTTACAATTGAGGGACCACGAAAAGTGTGTAAAATGATAAATGTGTTGTTGCCTAGATAGAACGAATTGATACCTGTATTTATTCCTTGTGTAGAATCATTTAGAAATTTGGGGACAACCTTACCGTCCAATGGAAGGCGTGAGGTGAACAATAATTTCTTTACAGCGTACAAGGTAGTTTAGAAATTGAGCACGATGCAGATTAAAGAAATACATAGGATTGCTTTGTAAGTGCCATTAACTATTTTTCTATTTTAGCTACTGGCATGAAAACTAAATGTTTGAAAAAAATTTTTTTTTTTTTTTTTTTTTTTTTGGCAAAGTCAGACATTCAATTGTTGAGATTTTCTTAGAAGTCACAGCTGAATCCAGAAATCAATTACAAAAGTACCTTATTATTTTATTTATTTTTTTTCATAACAGCACTCTCCATTTGTCCCTAAACAGGTTTTGCAAGAAGAAACTCTGCCATTCTGTAGGCAGGTGGCTCCCTGCTCTGCTGTTTTGGACCTTCAATCACTAGTGACATGCTTGCAATCCACAAAGTCCTGGGTGTCTCCTTCAGCTATCATCATCTGAAAGACATCTAAAAGGGTTTTTGAGTGCTTGAGAGCATTAGGTTTCATTTCTTGCATTCCACAATGTAAGTGGAAAAGTTGATCCACACTGACATGAAGGGCTCAATTCTGCATGAACTTTTTGTTTTTCCACCAGAAATAATCCTTCTTCCCCCCCCCTTTTTTGTGTAAGGCTCAAGTTTATTTAAAAATCATTGACTCTTTCCTAGAGACATAGAGCCCTGCAAATCTAAACTCATGTCAATGAAACTGACATCAACTAGCAAAAGCATGTCTATTTTTATTAATAATACTAGAGACACTTTTGCACAATGACTAAACTTGCTAAGCCGCAAAATACGGAGAGAGTGCACTGAGATCAACAAGAGGCCATCAGCAGCAGCTCCAGTTGTTTTTTCAATAGACTTGCTATCCTTTTAAAAGAGTATCATTTCAATAAAACAACCCACAAATAAATACAAAACAAAAGGGCAAATGTAGAGACATATTGCAAGTAAGCATGCATACCAAAAAGGTAAGTGCAAATTAGATTTGAATATTCATGAGTCACAAATCATTGACAGTTTGAAATAATGCAAAACAGCTTTATAAATGAGGTTAAGGCAAGGGACATCAAAGAAATGCATCGCTAAATCAATAGCAGTTTGTGCATACACTTGTAAATTGCGGTTACAATTTTTGTGACATGGGAGAAAAAATACTGTGTATCCGATGAAGGAGGAAGACATATAAATATTCCCTTTGTATATTGTAGTTTTGCAATTTGTCATGCACTTGGAGACCAGCCAGGTAGAGAGTGGTTGGACATAATATTTCCCCCCAAAGACAGAGTTCCCTTTTCAGAAACAGAGTTTCAGGCTTATGCCCAGAGCTCTTGCTTACTCTGCTAAACAGAATTCATCATGCAATGATTCCTGTAAGTGCTGCCTTCTGAAATAAAGATCGGCATTTAGCACATAGGACTTTAGAGGATGTCTCAATCTTAAATTTCTTCATAGCAAAATAAATTCCATTGCAGAGCATATAGTCTTTGTGGATGTTTCTCTATTTAGAAACTAACAGGTGAATTCAAAGTATAAGAACCATTTACAATACTTTGAAATGATCGGAGATGTAAAATATAGGTGTAATTTAAGTCAAAGTGTTTTCATTTTTGCTCAGCAAGTAACTAGTCATTGATTTGACAATGTTTTTGTAATTTTTGTGTGTGTGTGCCAGTAGCCTTTTGGGGGGTGTGTGTGTGTGTACACACGTGCTGTGAATGTATGGAGAGATATTTGAAATGGTAGGACTTAAAAATGAAAGACTTGTTTAGGGCTTATCTAAAAGTACAAATATTTCCAATTAAAGTCATAAGTTTATATGTGGAGTACTATCTGTACATTATGAAGTAATACTCTAAGACATCACTTTACAAGCCTTTTTATTGTCTGCTTTCTTGGAGAAGAGAAGTTGGTGATATCATATGAAAATTGTGGCACATAGTAGGACTAATTTTGGAAGAGTTTGGAGAGTTGTGGTCTATTTAGACAATTCATCTATATCTTCATGCTAGACTATGCTTTCAAGGCAGACGTTTAGATTTGGGTGGTAAAATCCAGTCCTGCATTGCCTCCAACTCCTGTCTCCCTTAGGAAAGAAGCCAAGATGATGTCTGTGCTGTTAACAATCAAGAATATCTGCCAGGCACGGTGGCTCACATCTGTAATCCAAGCACTCTGGGAGGCTGAGGCAGATGGATTGCCTGAGCTCAGGAGTTCACGACCAGCCTGAGCAAGAGTGAGACCCTGTGTCTAAAAAAAAAAAAAAAAAAAAATAGCCAGGCATTCTGGTGGGTGCCTGTAGTCCCAGCAACTCAGGAGGCTGAGGCAAGAGGATCATTTGAGCCCAAGAGTTGAGGCTTCTGTGAACTATGACGCCAGTGCATAGTTCCACTAAGGGTGACAAAGTGAGACTCTGTCTTAAAAAATATATATACAAAAACAAAAAATGGAGTATCTATAAATTCCAAAGCAATGGGCTAGGTGGTAATTTTAAGGTCTTTACATGAAGTCTATAATTATAATTTATCAGCATTGATTCAGGTTACATTTTAGTGTTATATCTGTAAGCCATATCTTATTATTTTTGTTCTATAGCTAAATATTTCTTAACTCTCAACAGTGATTAACTTATGTGACATTAATAAGCAAGTATTTCTATTATTCCTTCCAGGAAATGTTTTATCATAATATACTATAAGCTATTTACATTATCCCAACTTCTTTTAAATAGTTTTACCGCAATATTTGAATTAATGATTGCTAATACCAGGATTCTATATAGGCAAACACTGTTTTTTCCCTCTAAATTCATTTTCATTAAGTCACAGTTACTAAACTCCTGATAAGAAAGGTAATTTACAACACCTATATATGAAAGATTTTGATTAAGTCTTTTATATGTGTGTGTATGTATCTCTCTATATATAGCTTTAAAAATAATCTATAAGTTAAAACATATCATGTTAGACTAGCCAAGGAATGTAAATATTATCATTCTCTTTCCTTACAATCTATAAGATGAGAGAAAAGTTGTTTTAGTTTTCTATGTCTTTTTATACTGGAGGGGATATTATATTGAACTTTGATTTCTATGGCAGGAAAGTGCCTGACTAGCCAGTGCTATCACTGAGATAATTTTTTTTTAATCATCCCCCTTGTCTAGCATCAACAAGTTAAAGAATCTGAGAGCTGTCATTTCTGGTAATTCAATATCAAAATGAAAGTAAGATAGAATAAAATAAAAGATTTAGCATTGATTCTGAATTACTTAAGAATGAATTGTTGAATTCCAAAGAAGTCTTGTCTTATCATGAGAAAGAAACAGTCTCTTTGGGAGACCCTTGGACCTCATGCTCATTTTGCTATGTAAATAGAATTAATTTTATTTTGAAAGAACAGTGGAATGGTGGTAAAGGAACTTCTATCTGCTATTCTGCACTGACTGAGGCTATGAACTTGCACAAAGTACTTCAAATTCTTTGGATCTCTGGCTCCTCAATTATAAAAGAGGAGGTGGGTCTAGAAGTAGCAATTTTCAAACTGTGTCTTTGAATCCCCAGGGCTGCGAGGAACTGGCAAGAGTCTTGATGAGGGATAGAAGACCAGCTGGTGGAAGTCAGAACAAAGATGGTCTACTTTTTCTCTGGTTTGTACATTGATCTTAGAAAAATTCAATTTGGGGAAAGAGAAAAGACTTTAAAAGTTCGAAAACTATTACATTAAAAAAGATTTCTTTTGGTTTGATCATTCTAATCTGCAACCTATCTTATTCATACAAGTCTAGTGACTATTGGAGTGACAAGAATTGTCATATTCTTGGCTTCTCCTTTTAAGTCAAGGTAGTAAAAAGAATTTCTAAATCACATAGAAGGGAGGCCTAGAAATGACAAACCAGATGGTGAAATCTCAGTAGAATTTTAAACGAGCTTATATGTGATATCAAGACCACTAGATAACACGATATCCACACCTCTTGGCCAGGCCTGATCTTGCCTGGGACCACCATGCTACACAATTCCAGAGGGCACCAACATATTATAGTTTAACTGAATGATACCCTTTTAATGATGCTGAGCAAAGAATCACTAATGTCGCCATCCCAGGTATGGCTTCTTTTCCATTTTGCCAATAGCTACTTCTCTTTCAAAGCCTACTTCAGAGATCCTAGACAGGTCCACACCATGTTACTAATTCCTTCAAGAATGAATTGCTCTTCCTCTGTGATTCACAGAGTTTTGTTTCAATCTTATCTTGAATTCTTAGGTCCTTGCATTAAAGTTGATTGGGCCTGTCTTCCTTGTTAAGTCATGAGTTTTTAAAAGGCAAGAGGTGAATCCAATATACATACTCAAGTTTAATATGAAGCCAGTAGCCAATCTAATTAATACACACCCACATAAGAGAAAATCTCAAATCAGTTAAAGGTGGGGAGTTACGGGGAACGAGGGAGCAGGGTGAGGGGCGGAGGGGGGAAATGCGGATGCTCCCACTTAAGGGGCACAATGGTAGGGTGGATGGCACACCTCTTGGAGGGTGGGACCTAATTATTACAGGGACTTTACCTCACAAATGCAAACATTGTATCGTAATTCTTTGCACTCTCAATAAAAAATAAATACATTCCCCACACCTGCGATGGCTGATGGAACTGGTCTTCAAAGTAAATTCCATGCCTTACACTGACCCACAGGTAGCTGAGCAAAAGTCGCCATACTATTATCCCTGTCATGGCTTAGAGAAGCCAACTCAGCCTGACGCGCCACTGTGGGACCGCCCATCAATCTGCAGCCCCCCCTGTTCAGAAAGGCTTGCTGTCCTGTCAACCTGTGATATCAGGTAACGGGAATGCTTTGTCCCACAAATGCTGTGGATATGTGCTGCATTCGGATAAATAAGATTTGATAAATGATCTCATTTTAATAATGGCTGCCTACTCATTTTCAAGGACAATGAATAAATTCAAGAATCCTGAAAAGAAAAAGGCAGGAGGTTTAATTTTATTTGAATTCTCGATCCAGCACCATTCTTGGGACTTTGAAATACTCCAAATGAACATTCTTTGGAAAAAATGAATAGCAAGTTTATAATAAATTATCCACACAAACAATATTACTCAAGGAATTTTTTTCAAGATCTTGATAAAAGATGACAGTGGGCTTCTCTTTTTGCCATATGTATACAATCATTTGATTGAGTGCAACAAATATTGTGCTGATTGTGTGCTATTCTACATGCTAAGGGGGAATCATGCACGAACCTTGTCCAGGGAGTAGTGGAGTTAATAAGACTCACGGCGCCTGTGGCTCAAGGAGTAAGGCACTGGCCCCATATACCGGAGGTGGTGGGTTCAAACCCAGCCTTTGCCAAAAAAAAAAAAAAAAAAAAAAAGAAAAGAAAAAGAAATACCTATGTTCTTTATATTTAAAATATAAGTTAGTATATAATTAGCACTGTATTATAGCATGACAAAAGTGCTTAGGAAGCTCTAAGGTTTGGGATTAATTAAAAGATTGAACATATAACACAAGAGAAAAACACAACTAAGTTCAAGTGGGGGAAGGGGAAAAGAGAGAGGAGAGAGGGGAGAGGAAAGGAGGGAGAGGGTGTGATGAGCTCTCACCTAACGGGCACAATGACAGGGTAAATGGCACATCTCCTGGGTGAAGGGCTCAACTACAACTTAGACTTTACTTACCAAACAACGTAACCTAACCATTTGTACCCTCATATTAATCTGAAATTAAAAAAAAAAGATTGCACATAGAATCAGTCCTTTGATTTGAGGAGCAATGAAATGGGATTTCAGCAGGCACACATATAGGATGGAGCAGAATAGGACAAGGGCAAGGTACAATATTGTAGATGATTGGGATTTCATGGTACATGAAAATGATTACATATTAGACACAGAGATAGTATAGACTTCACCGTATTGGGTGAGCAGTCTGGAAAATTAGATAGAATGTTACTTAAATACCACACTAGAAAGTTTAGAATTATTTCCATGGAAAATCAGAATTCATCAAAAGAAGAAAACCTCTGGTTTTCAAAGGTTAGTCTAATAGTACCATGTAAAATGAATTGAAGGGCAAACTTTAAAAGTGAGGAATCAGTTCAAACAAAAGATAATCTGAGGATTTGATCTGGAGTGTCAGGAAAAGAAAAGAGAGAATGAATGTGGCAATAAGATAAAGAAGAGGTTGATAGGCTCGGCGCCTGTGGCTCAAGCAGCTAAGGTGCCAGCCACATACACCTGAGCTGGCAGGTTCGAATCCAGCCTGGGCCCGCCAAAAACAACAATGATGGCTGCAACCAAAAAAAAATAGCTAGGCCTTGTGGCAGTTGCCTGTAGTCCCAGTTTCTTGGGAGGCGGAGGCAGGAGACTCACTTGAGCCCAGGAGTTGTGTGAGCTGTGAGCTGTGATGCCATGGCACTCTACTCAGGGTGACAACTTGAGGCCCTGTCTCAAAAAAAAAAAAAAAAAAAAAAAAGAAAGAAAAAAAGAAGAGGTTGATAATATTTCTGAAATACCCTAAATAGAAGTTATATAAAGTGGGATTATGATAAAGGATTACATAGATCTTCAATCTGCTAATATTAATTTTCAACACCTTTGATGCCTTCAATGTTACTTAAAATATTAGAGGAATTAATCATTAATAATATTCATGTTTATTTTTTACTAAAGTAGTAATGTTATTTCTAAATCTGTTGTCACACTTGTCACACTTGCCAGTAGGTAATCAATCTATCAAAGATCTTATTCATAATTCTAACAACTGATTTCCTTAACATTTTTTTTTAGGGTTTAGGCCTGGAATATTTCTGAGTAACTTTAAATAGAACTCAAAAACACCCATGCTGATAACATATGTAAATTTAGAACACTCTAACTTTAGTACAAAATTGAGTTATCATCTAATGTTTTTTGTTTGTTTTTTGAGACAGAGTCTAACTCAGTTGCCCTGGGGTAGAGTGCCATGGTGTCATAGCTCACAGCAACCTCAAACTCTTGGGCTCAAGTGATCCCTTTGCCTTAGCCTCCAGAGTAGCTGGGACCATAGGCACCTGCCACAACACTGTTTAGTTTTTTAGTAGAGATGGATCACAGAGTCTTGCTCATGCTCAGGCTGGTCTCGAACTCCTGAGCTCAGACAATCCACTTGTCTCTGCCTTGCAGAGTGCTAGGATTACAGGCGTGAGCCAGCGTTCCCGGCCTATCATCTAATGTTTTATTTAAAATAATCATAAGCTATATCAAAATGTACCAGCTGTATTTCCTGGTACATGTTGACTTGGACGCTTTTTAACGAATGCCCCCAAGTTGTAAAATGTTGACTCCGGGGTTAATGGTGCACACAGACACAAAGATTGGATGTGCCTGTGTGTTAAGGGGAGATGTTCTGGAGAAGGAAAAAGAAGCAGGTACATATTACATTTGCAGGGACTTTGCAGCTGAGTAACTACAAATTCTGCATTTTACTGGTGGTGACTGGGGCTGGAGTCCACTTTGGAATGATACATCCCCTGGTCTCATTCTGTCTTTCTCTCCCGTCCCTCCTCACCAAGGACTCCAGGGCATCCCCCTCCTCTCTCCTCCCTCCCCAGTAGGACTTCCTCATCTTCAGATCTTTGGGACAGGGCTAGTGGAGTGGCTCTGTAATTTGAGGGATCTTTTCCTTACTCATATACTCAAACATTTAATAAACAGTTATCTAGACCCTGTGTTTGAATAAAGGCTCATAAAAATCTTAAAAATTAAAAAAAAATTTTTTTCCTTACAAAAGAAATCCCATCTCCAGAAAAAAAAAAAAAAAAATACTTCCTTAGAAGCTCTTTCTGAAATCTGGAATCTTTTACTATGCAATTTGAAAATATGGTTTATTAAAAGTACAATTTATGTACAGGGCACCGACTAGGACTTTACTGATATATGCAGGTAAAAGCATTTGCATTCTTTATAAACTTTGGGGGGTTTGATTGTAATTTAATACTAATAATACAGGCAGTCTTGATCGTATAAACATTCAAACACCAAAACATTTTAACCAATGAAAATTGCTTGTATGTGTCAACTTTCTCAAATGGTTTATTGTATTTGTCTTAATTAATAGTACTCAAAATTCCAATGAAATACTTTATTAAAAACAAGTTAGAGGAAAGCAAGGGGCTGACTAATCCAAAATTCAGGATGGTCTTTTCTGTGAAGGAACAGAGGGAAGAAGGATGGGTGGCCGAAGGACTCAGGTCCCAAAGATACTGGTAACATTTCATTTTTTAAGTTGGAATACACAGGGCGGTGCTTGTGGCTCAGTGGGTAGGGCGCTGGCCCCATAAACTGAGGGCAGCAGGTTCAAACCCAGCCCTGGCCAAACTGCAACAAAAAAATAACCAGGTGTTGTGGCAGGCACCTGTAGTTCCAACTACTCGGGAGGCTGAGGCAAGAGAATCGCCTAAGCCCAGGAGTTAGAGTTTGCTGTGAGCTGTGTGACACCACGGCATTCTACCGAGGGCAATAAAGTGATACTCTGTCTCTACAAAAATAAATAATAATAATAAATAAAGAATAAGTTGGAATACACAGACATCTACCTTATTTATTTATATACTTGCATTTTTGCATGTATGCCACAAATATTATTTTGTATCTGTTTAATATTTAATACAATTTTTTAAAGAGGAAAATTATAAGATATGGTACAAGTAATGGTGATGAAATTATTATTATTTTTAAATATCAGGGCTATGGAATCAAAGTGTCCTGAGTTTTGTATTCTAATGTATTAAATAGGGTATTAAATGTTATGAGGACATGGGAAATATAAAAACAGAAAAAAAGACCTAAGTATAGTGGTGAGGAATTCCAATTCTTCCAGAGACTTCTTACCTCAGTGAGGCTGGCTATATGAACAAGGATGCTATATTGTATAGGAAATGACTCTTCACAACCAGCTCTGAGGTATGTACTTTGCAGAGTTCAAATTAGAGCATAGGAATTCAGCAACGTGATGTCTACCAGTTGCCCTTAATTTCGATACAGTTATCACGAAATCATTTTCTTCGGGATCATAGATTAACATTTATTTACGGATTGAGGCTAGTATGCACCTGGAACGGTGGACGGCTGACTTTGTTCTTGAAAATGTTCCCGAGAGGCACCGGCACCAGCGGTGTCTGTTTCCTCAGGAATTCAGCTTAGAGTGCATCACTGCAGGTTTGTTTCTGTTCTCTGTGTGCAATTGTTGTTTTTCTTTGGGTAACTCCATTTGCTCTGAATAGTTGGAAAAAATGCCCTAGGGCTTATTATGAAGTGGGGCTCTAATTCAGGCTGAATTTAAAGTAAACTACATTCCCTGGGTACATTCACGACTTCAGTTCTCTTAAAACTGAAATGGAGCTGAATCAGTAGCCTAAAGGTGAAACCTCTAAATCCCTTTATTACCCAAACCCCTATAATCTCTTTGTTTTAAGAGTATACACAGGGATGGTAGCAGAACTTCCCAGTTAACATGTCAAGAAGTCTCTACCCCAGATAAGAATCAAGGTTTTGGGTTTACTTTCTTCACAAAATATTTAAAACCTAAAGAGATCATTGGATGTTGTTTATTTTGATGACCAGATAGATTCTTTTGTTTTGTAAAAGCCACAGGCCCATTTTGCCTTCTCAGGGAATTTTTGTTCTAGCATCCCATCATTATTTGCTACCAAACTTCATATCTTTTGTTTGAAACATCTAAAAATAAGAGTAGTTGTTTTAACTCATTTTCTCTTGAGCTTAATTTGGCAATTATCAAATCACATTTGTCAATACAACGACTGAATCAGATGTGACCTACACGTCAACGTTTGAAAAAGCTTCTGTAGCCTTTCCTATTATTTCAAGTTATAGTAGCTACAAGCAAAATCTTGATTGGATCAATAAGAAACAAAAATGTGCTCTCCTCTGTCATTTCAAAGTCATCTATTAAAATAACTCAAATATAAAATTCAACTGCATTGGAATACAAATAGAACAGCATAATGAGGCTTATGTTTAGAAATGCAAAGAGCATTTTGGAAAGTATTTTAGGAAGAATTAATCTAATTTTATCTATTAATATTCTTCCATCATTTGATTTTCATTCTTGGACACGTGGATGCCATAAAAAGTGCTATAGAAGTCCTTCCTTCCTTCCGTCCGTCGTTCGTTCCTTCCTTCCTTTGTGTCTTTCTTGCTTTTCCTCCCTTCCTCCTCCCTTCCTCCCTCCTTCCCTCTCTTCCTCCTTCCTTCCCTTTCTTCCTCTTTCCATTCTTTCTTTCCTTCTTTCTTTCTCTTTTTCATTCTAGAGCTGACATCAATTGCTGTATAGTGAAAGACTTCAGAGATCATATTTTTCCCTCAGACATACAAAGCCGATGCAAATATTGAAATGGTATAGAGGATCCAGAAAAAATAACCCTTGAAATCATAATATGTTACGTGAACTCCTGTTTAATTAGGTTCTTGATAAGTATATGGTGTATTATTAATGACTGCTTATTTACTCAAAAACTGTGTTTGTTTTTGGAAAATTGATTTTATGCTATGATTTAGAATAACACTTAGTTTTCTCTAACTGTTTAAAAGGCACTAGCAATATTGTATTACAGGCTACGCTTAATGGCCATTGCTAAGGCTACACAGAAAAATATGTAAGATGGGTAATTAGCAGTGTTCATTTTGCTTTACTATTCCTTATGGTTCCAAACACTAGAAAATACCATTGAAAGTCTAAAAATTGTTACATATGGCTGGAAGCCAAAGTTATTTTTTGCTGTCCTTATAAGGAGTAGTTTGCATCTTATATATCTTGGTATCCTATGTACAGAAAGTGACATCTACTGGAGAAAGCAGAACTGAATATTTACTTTCCAAACTATTTGTCTGCTAAACTTCTAAGCAGATTGCACTATCCTTAATACAAAACTTATAAAAAAAAAAAAGGAAGATTTTATTTAGTTCAGGTGTAAAGCCTGGTTTGTTTTGGTTATCATTTTCTTAAAGATGTTCTTTGGGAAAGAGGGATGATGGGGCACATGCAAATTATCACATAAAAAACACTACTGAAAACTTCTGAAAAACACAACTATAACACATGTCTTAAAGGTGAAATTGAGGTTCTGAATCACCATAAGTTATTGAGTGGTGGATTTGAATAGGACCTCATGAATAGGACCTGAAAGCTTGTTTGGAAAATGTGTAACTTCTTTACATGATCTGGAAATAGGATTTGTAAAACAAAGTATAGGGTTAGAACATACAGTTTCTTTATTGGTGGAAACATATCCCCATACTACTTTGTAGCCTAATCATTATTATTTATTCATGTTAATAAGATGTGTATCTAACTCCATGGTCTAATCAGCTGCTTTTCCTAGGGTGTGGGGAACTAATACTCAGCTGTTTTTCACTTGTGCTCAAAACTAAGAAATGACCTAGAGCCCCAAAGACATAAAAGACCTCAGCTTCATTCTGTGACAATAATTCCCCTTCTTTAAGTAATCACTTTCGCTTACAGAGGACAAAAGCCTTTCTAAATGGAAGCTACTGAAGTAGCCATTTTCAAGATTTACAAAGTGAGGCACAGCTATATTAAGTTGGTTCTTGAACATTTTAAGACTGAGGCAGTGATAAGCAGGCCTGTTTCTTCAGTTCTACTCTATTACCTATATGATTATCTCCACGGCTGCTTCCATATTTAGATTATGCTATGTAAACCTCTGTAGTCTAATGTCAGATTTCCTCCTCCTAATTTTATCATTATATTTAAAAATTTTGATTTCCTTTTTTTTTCTTTCTTTTCCTTTTTTTTTTTTTGGTAACAATGCTCTCTCACTCCCTCTGCTGGCTTTGCTAATTAGCAAAACCAGTGCCTAAATAGTCCTGACCAGATCAGAGACAGTGCGGATGACTGGGAGAGCAGACTGTTTTATGCCGGAAGCCAATAGGAAAATCTTATTGATGGGCCTCCATGTGAGACCGAGAGGCCAAAAGGAAACTATGTTTGCAGCATGATAATTTTTATGCTTTTAAGAAAGAATTGAATGAAATGGACAACTCGCAAATCTTAAAAAGGTGTACATTTTTTCCCCAAACAATAAAACCAGCTATTTAAATTCTATGAAAATGTATATGAATTTAGTAAAAGGCGTCGGTTTTGCATCGCCAGTTCACATACTGGAGGATTAAATGAAAGGTTGTCTGGCTTGGCTGGTGGACTCTGAACCCGGAGTAGTAGATACGTGGCTGTCCAGTGGATCAGCTTCCCACATCCTGGGGTTCCATTATGGAGTCACAAGGAGAATGACAGCACTTGGTAAATCCCAGGCCTAATCATAGCACAGAGAAGTGACTTTTGGAAGGTACATTACCAAGCAATTAGGACCCATTTAATAAATTATCCCTTATGGAACACTTTGAACCCTAGTGGTCTGAAGAGGTTAATGCACCTCTCACAACTGAGTGCTACTCACTTTCCAGGGGTAACTTAAAGACCACGGTTAATCCAAACCTCCTTCTTCAGTCTGGCGTCAGCCCACACGCTCGCACTTCCGGCTCTGCACCCGCAGGCTTAGTTTTCTTACAGCTGAAGCCAATGGACGCAGCACGCAGGAGGCCCAGACTGCACGCGAACTTCCTTCTCTTCGGCTTTCGCGCTTCTCCTTTGGGAGTCTTTCTGTTTTTCTTATTTATAGAGAGTTTTAACTTCTGGATTTAGTTTAAATGTTACATCTGATGTAATATACTTTCCTCCAAAATTGTTGAGTAGCAACCACATTTTAAATGAATCCAATACACAAAATTAGATTTTAGGATATTATTAAATTTGGGAAAAAAACCACAGTAGATGTATATTTGTAAAGTGGAATCTTAACTATGGTTAGACACTAAAAAACATTTAAAATATAGCTGTAAGGAAAAAAAAAAGCTTTGTTCGATGCTAGAACATAATTAGATGTTTTAGGTTTTTATTTTAATTTAAATTCAACTTGAGTTTTTGGAATGAAAATGCTGATGAAACACCAAACACTTTTATTTAAAAAGAGAACCAAGGAATGGAATACAGAAATATCAAAATGTTACTGTGCACTTATAATGGCTGGCATTGCTATTACGTCATTGGGCTGCTAAATGATCTTCCTTTAAATCATGATCAGAATCATGATTTCTAGCACATTTATTCTGTTCAAAGCTCTGCTGAAAGCCACAGGAGATGAATAAGACATAGTCTATGGCTTCAAGAAGCATATCATTGTATTGTAGAGCTAGGATTTAGGAAAAATAAGCACAATGAATGGAAAGTCACAATAAACATCATGACTGTGTTCACAAGACACTAAAGGAATTTAGAGAAGGAAGAAGAGTCTCTGTTTAAGAAAGCTTGATGGAGAAAATGGAATTTGCTAAAGCTCTTTGTTAGAATTTTGTTAAGAAAGCTAAAAATTAAAAAAAAAAAACTACTCCCACAGAAAGAATTAAAGTTGCCTTTAGCAATGTTTATGAACATATTTTGTGGGATATGTTTGAGGAGATATGTTTTCAACACAAGAACAGACATCAATGAGTTTTTTCCTTCCTTCCTTCTTTCCTTTCTTCCACTCTTTCTTTCTCTCTCTCTTTCTTTATTTTTTCTCTTTCTCTCTTTCTCTCTTTCTGACAGTCTTACTGTTGCCCCAGGCTAGAGTACCATAGTGTCATAGCTCACAGCAACCTCAAACTCCTGCAGTCAAGCAATCTCTTGCCTCAGTCTCCCGAGTAACTGGGACTACAGGTGCCCACCACCATGCTCAGCTAATTTTTCAATTTTTTTTCTAGTAAATATGGGATCTCACTCTTGCTTAGGATGGTATCAAACTCCTGAGCTCAAGGAATCCACCTGCTTCAGTGTCCCAGAGTGGTAATCCATCTCAAGGTTACAGGGGTGAGCCACCTCGCCTGGCCATTCATCAGCGAGTTTTTAAGAGTGCTTTACTTTCCCACCGATTACCTTCTCATGTACTGTACATATTGCAAGGGTACCTGTCAAATATATTAATAGTAGAGTATAAATGTCTAAACATAACAAATAAGTGAGGTGAATGCTATGTTAACCAGTTTGATGTAAACATTCCAAATTGTATATTAAATTAGCACATTGTATCCCATAAATGTAGTAATGGACACAGTTCTGATCTAATAAAAAAAAAAAATGGTTTACTTTGTTTTACCTTCAGTACATACAGGAAAATAAATGAATAGCCAATGCTCATTGTCTTTAATGATCAGAGAAATGCAAATCAAAACCACTCTGAGACATCACCTAACTCCAGTAAGATGACCCCACATCACAAAGTCCCAAAGCTGCCGATGCTGGTGCAGATGTAGAGAGAAGGGAACACTTCTCCACTGCTGGTGGGGTTGCAAACTAATACAACCTTTATGGAAAGATGTATGGAGAATTCTTAAAGAACTAAAAGTTGACCTTCCATTTGATCTCAGAATACCATTATTAGGTATCTACCCAGAAGAACAAAAATCATTTTACCACAAAGACATTTGCACAAGAATGTTTATTGCAGCTGAATTCATAATTGCCAAATTGTGGAAGCAACCCAAATGCTATCAACTCGTGAATAGATCAACAAATTGTGGTATATGTATGCCATGGAATACTATTCAGCCATAAAAATGGAGACTTTACATCTTTTATGTTTACCTAGATGAAGCTGAAACACATTCTTTTTAGTAAAGTATTTCAAGAATGGAAAAAGAGATACAATGTACTCAATACTAATAGAAAACCAATATACAAGCAATCACATGCTCATATGTACAATGAGACACAAATATACTAGTAAGGGGGTAGGAGGTGGGAGAGAGGATTGGGTAGGGGGAGGACAGTTGGTGGAAGGATGAAGGGCAATTAGCGGGATTTCATCTAATGTACATATTGTGAAAGTGCACATTACGCCCCCTAGGGGAGGGGTTCTGTTACAACTGGAACTTGGCCTTGGAAGTGAGAACAATGTGATCTAAAATTTTGTACCTTCATATTAATTTAAAATAAAAAAATTTTGAAAAAGAAAATAAGAGAAAACACACTTTTAGTGAAATAACGTAAAAGAACGTGGAAGGTATTGCCTGTTATGAGCCTCATAATCAGGATACATCTTACACTTTTTAATAAAGCTAATATAAGTATAAAACACCAAAATAACTTTCCCTTGCATATTTATTGAATCACTAGATGAATCATGCCTTTTAAAAATTTCTGTGTTTTTCATTGTAGCTTAGATATTTTCCATATTATAAATTATGTTTTCTTACATGTCTATAACAAACAAAGATTCCATCTGGAAATTCACCTGAATCTAAAGTACTAATGCAATGTGAATTTATATGGTCTGAAAGCCTTTATATTTGTGCTGTGTGAGTTGATTTTTTT
Source organism: Loris lydekkerianus (assembly GCA_963574355.1). Lineage (NCBI taxonomy): Eukaryota > Metazoa > Chordata > Mammalia > Primates > Lorisidae > Loris > Loris lydekkerianus. Next base: position 22,908 of record CAUYPK010036470.1, read on the forward strand.
CCTGAATGTAAAAAATTTTAGGCTAGAAATATAACAAATTCTTCTTCATGTTATAGTTTCAAATGTTTGTGGAAAGACCTGAGTATTTTGTGGTATACAACATGCAGTATGCCATTGGGAATGACTTCCCTATTTGTAGTCTTGAAAGCAACCTCTACTTTTACAAGAGAGCTGAAAATCAAAAGTGTCCACCATCCACTATGTTTTATTTTTATTTTTTTGATACAAAGTCTTGCTCTTTTGCCCCGGCTAGAGTGCAGTGGTTGTCATCATAGCTCACTACATCCTCAAAGACCTGGGCTCAAGGCTCAAGGGAACTCCTGCTTCAGCTTCCCAAATAGCTTGGACTACAGGCATGCACAACACACTTGGCTAATTTTTCTATTTTTTGTACAGGTGGGGATCTTGCTTTTGCTCAGGCTGGTCTCAAACTTCTGGCCTCAAATGATCCTCCTGCTTTAGCTCCCAAAGTGGTGGGATTACAGGTGTGAGCAACTGTGCCTGATATGTCCCACTATTCTTTGATCACTGGTAAATGAGCATTTAAAAAAGTAGATTCCCACTTTTAGGTGTTCTGGTTAGAGTATATTGTTCTCCATTCATGCCTAGAAGCACCTTAATCTGATTGTTCATAAGCAAGGCATGATCACATGCAACTCTCCTTCTTGTTTTTGGCCTCCTGTATTATTCACACTAATGCCAGGGCAGATTTATTAAAACTGGTCTGCAGCTGACTTTATTCCACATAATCAGAGTTTACATTCTGGAATAAACCACATTTACAGAGGGATAAAAGTAGCACAAGTGAAAAAAAATCACACTGTCCATTGCTGCATTTTTCCTTCTTAGATTGCTGAACGCATCCAAACTATTGATGAATAAACCTATACTGAATGCTCACTGTGTTTGGGCTCTGCATCCCAGAGATACAGACCTCTAAGAGGAGTTTCTTTCTTTAAAAACTAAGAATCTAGCTGGGAAAGGACTAACCTACAAGAAAACCAGGCAAACACAATGACACTCTACAGTTGCATATTAAATCGTAGGGTGCAAAGTGTTCACACTAGAGACGTGTGCTGTGCAATATGGCTGCCAGTGGACACGTGGCTGCGGAGCACTTGGAAGATGGTTATTGAGAAATGAACGTGCTGTCAGTATAAAATATGCACTGGATTTCAAAGTCTGAGTATGACAAAAGGAATGTAAACTATCTCATTAATAGTTTAAAAATATTGATTACATGTTGAAATAATATTTTAGATGTATTGGGTTAAATAAGAAATATTTAGTAAAATTAATTTTACTTGGCTTTAATATTTTTTAGTATTTTCTAACCTGGTTATGTTACAAAATCTAAAAATACAATTGCAGCCCACATTGTATTTCTGTTGGACAGTGGTGGTATGGACTTTTAGGGAATGAACTCAGCAACAAGTGCTCAAAAACTTGGAAGACTAGAAGAACAGATGAGGTCTTGGGCAAGACTGGAAGGACAAATAAGCACTGAATTAGAAAATGGGAGAAGAGCAATGAACTAAAAGTTGACCTTCCATTTGATCCTGCAATCCCATTGTTAGGTATCTACTCAGAAGAAAAAGAATATTTTACTACAAGGACATTTACACTAGAATGTTTATTGTAGCTCAATTTATAATTGTCAAGACATGGAATAAAGCCCAAGTGCTCATAAACCCATGAATGGATTAACAAACTGTTGTAGATGTTTAACGTGGAATACTGTTTAGCCATAGGAAAAGATGGAGACTTCACATCTTTTGTGTTTACCTGGATGGATCTGAAACACATTCTTCTTAGTAAAGTATCTTAAGAATGGAAATGCAAGTATCCTATGTACTCAATACTAATATGAAACCAACACATAAACAACTATAAGCTACACAAAAGAAAAACACTATAAGAGGGGAAGGGGAAGAGGTAGAGTGATTGGCGAGATCTCACCTCAGGTGCACAATGTGAGGGTGTTCAGGCTTAACTACAACTTGAACTCTACCTTAGAAATGGAAACAATGTAACCTAAACATTTTTTACCTTCATACCAATCTGAAATAAAAAAATAAAAATGAAAGAAGGGTAAATGTGTTCCTGGATAGGCCATTAAGATAGATAAGCAAGGGTGGATAGGTGTTGGAAACCAAAGATTTATTTTAGGTAGTAGTGCCAACTATTTGGTTATCTTATAAAGGCTAACAAATTCTGAGTAACGAATTCAGTCTCCTCACAAACATAGCTACCAATTAATGAATGCTTAGAATACGAATTTTACATTCATAAAATTTCATTTAAACTCCGTAATAACTGCACAAGGTGAGTTTTAGCATATTCCTTTTATAGATGAGGGCACTGAGGTTTAGACTGGCTTAGTGTATTAATGAATATGACACAGTCAGGAGGAGATCAAGAACTTGGTGTGTCTGACTCCAAAGCTTGTGCTGTTCACCACAGCAGTGGAGGCAGATTCTCCATGAAGTTAATGGAGCCTTACACTCCCGGGGGCCACACTTCTGTGCACCCCTTCTATAAGGAAGAGCTCCAGCGGTGTGTTCCCATGACCACGTGTGAGCATGAGGCAACAGCATTCTACCAAAGGTGGCAAAGTGAGACTCTAAAAATTTGCCAAATTCAACCACTGTAACTGTAATTGGTTGTAGCTGCCCTGTTTCCACTCTGACTTTCTCTCAGTGACACCTCTGTTCATGCCAGGAAGCGCTGGATTAACATTTTGGGGATCTGGCTAAAGGGAAAATTCTATTGTCTACAAACTTGGTTTGAGTTTAGTGAGTTATTTGTTTCACACTTGCTTTTTGGCCTAGTTAACTTTTTTCTAGTCCCTGCAGGGCCAGAATGGCTACCGGAAGTCTTCTTATGCATCATTCTACCAGGTCACTGGGGGTCTTAACCAAAGGTACAGAGCCAGTGGTCAAATATAATATTAACTTGTCCTCTGGCACCAGAAGGATGTAATCACAGAATATATAAAAAACATTTTAAATATGAAGAGCCAGAGCTAGTGTATAGAAAAGTCTTCCAATCCCCAGGTATGTAAAATTATAAGTGGAGAATTTGATTTTCATTGAAATCTAGTCATAATGAAATACATATGATTAATGAGGCTGAGGTGGATGGATTGCTTGAGGTCAGCAGTTACAGACCAGCCTGAGCCAGACTGAGACCCGATCTCTAAAAATAGCCAGGCGTTGTGGTAGGTGTCTGTAGTCCCAGCTGCTTGGGAGGCTGGAGTAAGAGGATTGCTTGAGCCCAAGAGTTTGAGGTTGCTGTGAGCATGATGCAACAGCATTCTACCAAAGGTGGCAAAGTGAGACTCTAACTTAAAAAAAAAAACAAAAAACAAACAAATGAAAGAGAACATGTATTTGATTAAGCAACTTATTCAATTATAAATCAAAGTACATTAATTTTCTTTTTTTTACGTGAATCATGCAAAATAGAAGTTAAGAATTCCTGTGTTTGTAGACACAAGCCTGAGGCCTGTACCATGACTGTAAACAGTGAGCATGACCAGGTGAGGTCACCTGTTTTTGCATCCTAATGTAAGAGATTTTGTTTTAGCTTCTCCAACACACTTTGTTCTGGTGGAGTCTGGTGATTCCAGATGATAAAATACATCAAACTTGCCATCAACAGAGCAAAATGAATGGAAGCTTTCCTAAACTATTAATAAAAAACGATTTTCATTAACCATATTCTATAGAACCATAAATTATCTTTCTCTTATACCATAAAATTATTTTCATCTGAAGAGGTATGCAGACAAAATACAGTTTTAGAAGAAGTGTCAGAAGTGAAAGAATAGGACATTATTTTCTTTTTCTGGATATGGTGATATTTGTCGTACTTGTCAGCCTTTAATCTTTTTAATTTGTTGTGAATTCTTTTTTATCCTGAAAAATATTTTGGACCTACATTGACACTAAAAGTTTTTTTTTTTTTTTTTTTTTTTTACAGCCTCCTAAATATTATATGTTTCCAGAAGAATTATAAGACCTGGACTCATCCTCCAACTGTACCGTGTAGCGTTGCAGAGGCTACTGTGGGTTCTTGGGAAGCATAGATGAAGTATCTGGAGGTCACGACACCCCAATGAACACATAGAAGAAAGTCTGTCTACTATGTCATTGATGTCACAACTTCCCTTTGCAAAACAGCAGATCAGACGGTGAGCTCTCCATTTTGCAACTTGCCCATCAGCCAAGCCTAGACAGATACAACATTGTATATCCTAGATGCCACAACAGAGGCTGGCATCACTGAAATGACACTGCTTCCTACAATGTAACAATGGGGAAGCAAGATGATGGCTAGTGAAAGGGAGAAAGAAAGACTGAGTGAAAGCAGGTGGAAAGAGGGGAAGGAAGGAAGTGAATGTGAATCAAGGGTCTTACTTTGCATCGAGTCCACTACTACCGACTCTCACGTGATTATCTTAGTGAATGAATCTTCAAATGTCTGTAATATATAAGGAAATATCCATGATGCATTACGTTCTTTACTGCCTGGTTTTATGGCTTCCTTGGACCCGCTGGGCTTCTCATAATCCCACAGGGAATAAGGGTAAAGAGGGAGGGCCCTACACTCATACTCAGAAAGTTCACATGGATGGAATCATGAAATAAAAATTCTCTCATTGCATTGAATGACACTGTAGAGATGGTTTCCTTGAGAATACAAAGACTTTCTTCTCTGGGGAAACATCTGCCCAGCTGAAGACCTGTAGTCAGTCACTATAGGGTAAGATACATGACCCAGGTTTGCAAAAAGCAAGTCTTTTGTCACTTATTTAAGAAAGCAGCGTGACTTCCATTTAGAAATATGCATGTTCTTATTCATCATTGGGTGAAACAATAGTTTTGATTTGTGTGTGTGGTTTTTTTAAAATACATGCTCCTGAATTTAACATTGAATGCTGAGAGTTGTAATACAAGTGATTTTTTTGATTGCCAAACACATTTCTTAGGATTCAGGAATCCATGCCTTCCAGGGAGTATCCATAATCACATTTATATGCAGGATCAGTATATTTTTTTGGTGACCTTTATGTTCAGAGACTGATTATACTCTACAGGGCTATGTATGTGCTTGATGTCATCTTGAGTGAGGAGCTGACAACAAATGCTTTGAGGAGCTTTGTCCAGTCCTATGGAGAGCTTACCACCTACTGCACTGTTTTGCAAAGGGTTTCCTATGTGTTCTTATTTTGCATTATACAAAGTAGCTATGAATTATATCACCCCCTCCACACCCTCCCAGTCATTTCTTCCTAATGTGGCTTTCTTTGAAACAGATTTTGAAATTGCAATTTCCATATTGTGAGTAAGTTGCTTTCAAATACTTTTTGATGACCAGTATAGCATTTTCCTTTTGGAAAGCTCTCCTATCACACTTTCCTTTACAAGAAGGAGGGCACTTTATGTAAATAATACCTAGAATGACAGGTGCCACACCTCAAGGCAAGAATTCTGAAAGATTAACTTACAAACAGGTGGGAAGAGATTAAATATGAAGAGTTTGAAATTTGTGATGCTTGGATTTGGGCATTTTTATTTCTTTGGAGACTGCTGTTGTCTTCAATGTAGGGAGACTACTGGGGTGAAAATAGGATGCAGGCAAGACAATGATGAGCTTGCTTCAACTTGGGTGCCATCCTCAAAGCATCCTTCCATGCAGAGTCTGACACAGAATTGGTGCCTGATGGCTAGTACTACAAGGATGTAATGAGCGTCCTCAAAGCACTTCAGAAGCAAGTAGCCATGTCAAATATTTGCCTTGAAATGTTAATCTATGTCCATAGCGGAGTATGTTTCTGCCACGGCAATGAAATTTAAAGAAGAAAGTAATTTTTCAAAACCTATTTTATGAGTCCATTTTTTGTAAGATGTTCCTTTTGTTAATTTAGGGCCATTAGGGCCACCTACACAAAATTGTAACGGAATTCATCACTTTCTAACTCCCTGGATAGAAAAGTTTAATCCAAACATTTGAATGATTTGATATCTTAGAGCAGTGGTTGTCAACCTGCGGGTCCTGAGCCCTTTGGGGGTTGAATGACCCTCTCACAGGAGTCGCCTAAGACCATTGGAAAACACATACTTTTGAAAAATACATATTTTTGCACACATGAAGTAGCAACGAAAATAATTTTATGGTTGGGGGTCACCACAACATGAGGAACTGTATTAAAGGGTCAGGGTCATGGTGTTAGGAAGGTTGAGAACCATTGTCCTACAGAATTATCCGGGAATAATTATCAATGAAATTTGATGTACAAAGAATTGGTCTGAACATCATCAATGAAAATTGTCTCAGCATTTGGTTTTTGCACAGAAAGTTGAAGTCATCTGAAATAATGTCATTGAAGTGCCATATTCAACCTCTTAAAGTTAAAGTCATTTGTTGCCAAGGAAAAGAGGGAGAAATTAAATGATAGCAAATTTTGTTCACTGAAATCAGAAAGAGTGTGGACCTTGGAGAGTGCTACTAATGTTTAATACATTAAATATTAGCATCTAGTTATTAATAAAAATTTCAAGTGATTTAACCCAGTACTTTTTTTTTTTTTTTTGAAGTAAATTTATTTCAGGTTAATGTGAGAGTATAACTACCACTTCAAAACATTTGATTTTGTTAGGTAAAGTCTCTCTTCTGGTTATATGTCCTACACACAACAGATCAAACACCCCACCCTGTGCCTGTTCAGTGAGTGCACCCTGACCTCCACCCCTTCCCTCATTACCCCTTTACCCAACTCGAAATGAAATGAGTTTTCACCTATGTGGGCATCAGATTGTCTACCGGCTGCACTTTACTACTGAGTACATCAGATGATTGCTTTTCCATTCTCATACTTTCCTGAGAAGGAGGTGTTTCAACTCCAGGATATTATAAAAGATGTAAAGTCTCCATTTTTTATGGCTGAATAGTATTTCATGGTGTGCATGTACCACAATCTGTTAATCCATTCCCAAGTTGATGGTCATTCAGGTTGTTTCCATGTCTTGGCAATTGTAAACTGAGCTGTGATAAACAATCTAATGCAAATGTCCTTTGGATAAAATCATTTTTCTTTTCCTTCTAGGTAGATGGCTTAATAGTGGGATTGGGGTCAATAGTTTTTAGAACTTTGGACACCAAAGAAAAATACTTAATTACTATCAATTTAAATATAACTATATAGAAAGAAAAATATTTTGAATTTTTCATTGTCTCAATTGTTTAGTGCAACTAGAAATGGTTACACCTGGTTCCATGGCAGCTCGCTCTATGGATGATTCACAGAAAACATATATTTCTGCCTGGTCGTGCCTGCGTCCTTGTGTGCATGTTTCATAATTACTCACTGCAGCCCTGGTTTAGTTACACGGCTTTTCTCTGTTCTTGGGAGTTTTATACTTACTCACGCAATCACAGTCCCTAATAAAATTTTATTTAGTGGGGAATAGGTTGAGAAAGTCTAAGAAACAAAAACCAAACAAAACACCCGTGGGTTTTGAAGATGAGTTCTAGACCAACATAGCATAATATAACATAAATTGAAATTGGGTAAGTGGATCATTCTTAAGAATATACTAATTTAATTTATAAGTTTACTGCCGATTTTAACTCCTGTTCAATGTTAACACTTGGGTCTTCACCCTGGATGGAAACTGAGGCCACGCTGGCATAAAAACCAGTCAATGGACATATATGGAAGAAAAAAAGAAATGGGTTTGTAGGCATATGTCTGCTAAAGTTTTAATTTCACTTTTATCAAAGCTGCCAAATAATCAGATGAAATTTTCTTAACTCTGAGTCGACTGAGAGTTATTAATTGTCTTTTATGAGCTGTGTTGGAGCACTAAAAGAAAACAAAAAACAAAAAATGAAGTAATACCAAATGTAAGCTTCCACATTTACAATCTCACGTCTGCTGCTTATTTATAATTGGCATCACCAGAGCTAAACCAGATTCCTCTTCCTTAAAACCACTTTTCTTCTCTTTGTTTTCTTGTTTGAAGTAGAAGGATTTAAGTGCAATGGGTTTGTCTGGACTTTTAAAGGAACTGATCTTATCAACTTTGGGATTCTTTGTGTCTCCACTGCCAGGGATCAAATAAAGGTAGAATTATCGATCAAATAATTTGAAGTCATAGCTGGGAATACCCAGGCAGCAATTTGTTTTATTAAAGTGGTGAACATAAAATAATAGTTTGGAACTAAAATTCACAGCTCATTAAAAAATGGCATCATTCTAAAGACTTGGGTTTAACTTAAAAACATTTCCTCCATGATTTATTCATTGTTAAAGCTCAGAAAATATTATTTACTGTGCTCCACCCTTTTTTCTACTTCACTGTTCTTTTAGAAGAATTTTGTTTGTTATTACTCAGAGAAGAATTACTTTCCCATGAGCAAGTTATTGTAGATTTATCTAAATTAAATCTCATTCCATTTAAAATTTTCCACCTAAGATCTTCCATTGTGCTAGTAGTTCTTTCTATTTTTATATGCTCACAGCTGTTTACTTTTTCCTTCAGAGCATTAACTTGGACATTTCATTTAGCACTGGTTCCAATCCTACCCCTATAGAGCCTCACCATCCCAGTTTAATGATGCATTGCTAATAAAATTGCTTATTATTTATAGTCCATCAGTCAATTTGAGACTAATCCTAATGTGACATGATCTTACCAATGTCTCTATTCCTTTTTAGTTGAGGAAGCTAGTTATAGCAATCTTTATTAAATAGCCTTCATGATATATTTTGAAAAGAAGATGGCATATTTGTGTCATTTTAATTTGCTTATTATGAAATTGGGCCACTTGGAATGAAGTCCTCAACATAAGGCATCACCTGATGCAAAGAAGAGGAGTGATTGGGCTTTCCTATTTCGGAAAACTCACTGCCATGCTTATCACCTTAGGTGTGTCACTTAAACAAACTTCTTGCCTTATTCATCTCCAGACCACCTTCCCCTCCTGCTCAATGTTTTGGGAACTGGAGTAAAATAGTAACCCAACTGTATGGCACAGTGAGAATAACATGACATAACAGATATAAAAATAAGTTTGGGAAATCAAAACCATGTACAATGCAATCCTTTTGTAGGATGATAACTTTCCTGATCCACTCTGAAGAGTACTCATGATAGGGCTCTGAGATCGTTAAAGCTATGTTGTATGCTTCTTGCATTATTCATAAATATGCACGTGGAACATGTGGCATACACCTCTTTGTTTCATTTGTAAGGTCAATTGTCCTAAGACAGTATTTTAATGTGAAGCTCATCATTACCAATGTTAAGCTTCAGAGCGTGGATTTTCAAGAATCCTCATAGAAGAGTTACTTCAGGCTCTTCAGGAAGGCGGTCTCAGATGTCCACTCACGCTCTGTAGGAACTGGCTTTCCCAGCTGTCCTCAGGTTCTTCAGTGCTATCAGTCTTCCCTCCTCCTCTGCCTCATTTCCATGATATTGCAATGCATGAAAGCTTTCTCGTTCTTTCATAGAAACTGTTGGCTTGTCCTTCCTATCTTTAACATTTGAAAATTTTGAATATCTGACCTGGGGTCATTGCTACTCATTCTTTTCCACATATTTTCTCTAGTTTATCGTCTGTTATTTCTTATGAAAGAGCTCTTGTACAAATCCCTTACAGCTTTTATGGATGAGGTGTGGGGAGGTTAGTACAATGGAGCTGGGCTTTGGAAAGGCCCCTGGAATTGTGTGATTTTCAGGATCAGGTTAACAACACTGAGAGGTGCTACTCTGGTGCTCCTTGCAGGAGCAGTGACAGTCTTTTAGCAAGATAGACAGAGGCAGCTTCTCTCAAAGAGCCCTGTATGCCACAAAACCTTCACGGCCTGGAATTCCTCAAAGCAAGCACAGTTTATAGATTCATACTTTCACACACAGAAAACTGTTAAAGCCCTGAGTTGAGGTTCTGTTCTTGATTAGAAGAGCAATGAACCCACTGCTTTCCCGCTAAGTTCTAAGATCCAGGTCACGAGTGGGAGTTTCATGACTCAAGACAAATCTGGAGGAAGTTTCAATGACCCATGGGCTGTGTGAGTTGACCCTGCCGAGACCTCTTTCTGTTCTTAGTGTAATCAAGGTATTTCTTTGTGCCACTTGGTGAATAAAAAAAATATGGCAAGTATGTGCTTTAAAATATTCAACAAGGGCTCAGCGCCCGTAGATCAGTGGGTAGGGCTCTGGCCACATACACCTAGGTTGGCGGGTTCAAGCCTGCCCCAGCCTGCTAAACAACAAAGACAACTGCAACCAAAAAAACAGCCGGGCATTGTGGCGGGCGCCTGTAGTCCCAGCTACTTGGGAGGCTGAGGCAAGAGAATTGCTTAAGCCCAAGAGTTTGAGGTTGCTGGGAGCTGTGATGCCACGGCACTCTACTGAGGGCGATAAAGTGGCGATAAGAGGGTGATAAAAAAAAAAAAAAATACTCAACAAGACGAAAACTATTCATTATGCAACCTCCACAACAAACAAGCAATTTCTGTTGGAATTTTGAGAAAAAGAAAAGGGAGATGTAGAATGCAAATCTTTATTAAATTAAAAGAAGGAAATAAATTTCTAAGTGCTATGAATGCCTATGTAACATGAATCTCAGAAAGGTAACAAGGATTAAAGAGACAGGACGTTTTATGTATTATTAAAGGTGGCCAGACAAGACGGGGGAATAGACAGCAGCTTGATGGGAATCTTTAGCTTGTGGAGGCGATAGTGAAATCCGCCAACTAATGGGAGAATAGGAGGTCACACTGTGAAATTAATAGCCAGTAAATTTAGAACAAATAAAACAGAAATGCTTTTGCACAGCCTCTAAGCAGCCTGTGGCACTGACAGCGGCAGGAGGTCAGGAGTTACATGCTGCCGAGCCAGAGCTAAAGAAGAGCAGGGGACGCTGTCAGTCCCACCATCACCATTCGCACTTAGTCGGATGATGATTCGGATGACTTCACCCTTTGCTTTAGGATTTAATTGTGATTGCACTTGGTGGAAAGCTAATAAGGATGTAAGACAAACAGCAAGCGTAGGGGAAGATAAGGGCGCCTCCTGGTGAGCCTCCCCTTCATGCTGAATGCAAGAAAAGTATTAAGATGATGCTGACAACTGCTGAGCTTCAAAATCTTGCAGATCTGTGGGTGGTATGAACTTGGAGAGGTTTGTTCACTCAGATGTCCTATCATCAGGCAGGGCACCACGCGATGGTTTTGTTAGATTGGAATTTGGTTCAATTTACAAACTCTATTTAAAGAGGGAGGTTTTTAAGTATGCCCCCTCCAACCCAACATCTAGCGAATCGCTGTTTTCTTTTGATCTGTTCATCTTAGCTGGGCCCCCACACGTGCTATCTTTGGCAAATAGAGGCCTCGATGACGCTGCTGTTGGTCTATGGTACATTGTCATTTCTTTCATTTAATTATTTATTTATTTTGAGGCAGAGTCTCCTTCTGTTGCCCAGGCTTGAGTGCTGCAGTATCATCCCAGCCTAAGCAACCTCAAACTCCTGGGCTTACGCAATCCTCCTGCCTCAGCCTCTGGAGTAGCTGGGACTGCAGGCACCTTCCACAACACCTGAATAATTTTTCTATTTTTAGTAAAGATGGGGGTCTCACTCTTTCTCAGACCGGTCTCAAATTCCTGAGCCATGAGATCCTCCCATGTGGGCCTCCCAGAGTGGTCGGATTACAGACGTGAGCCACTGCTCCTACCCACTTGGTTATTTTTCATAGCACAGAAGTAGCAGCCCCTGTGGTGGGTAAAAGGTCCTCCACGTGGATCACTCAGACATCAGTTACCACATCAGGAAGCCCCGCTACTGTCAAAAAATAAGTGACTTTACAAAATGAGTCCTAAATGCTGCTTTTGTTTTATTGCTAGCTATCATCAGCACCCGGCCATTGATTATCCAGGTTCTTTTTAAGCCCGGGGGAAGAACAGAAGGATATGTGGGTCCCTGTTACTACTTCTCCACCCACAGGGTATTATTGTCAGGTTGAGTTAATGTTCTACTAGAAATTACTTGGTGTGATGGGTAGGTAGCAAGAGAGGAACATTTAATTTTTCATTAATCTTTCCCTTGCCATAATTAGCTAAGGTGTAAATATTAACACCTCTGTTTTTAGGCATGAGTTGAAACAACCATGCATAAACTAGCTGCCACAGAGGCCACGTTCTCCAAAAACAATGACACCTGACCATATCACCCAGCATCTTAATTTGTTCATATTTTGGCTGCTAAGCATTCTGCTTTTCGGCTGTAATATAAACAATTTAGCTCTGTTAGTCTGCATTATTTTTTATTACCTTAGAATTATTAGGCATGAACAGAACAATTTTTTTGGTTATTCTTTGTCTGTTCTTTTCTTAAAGGCAGTTATCTCCTCTACCCCCAGATAATTTTTTTTATTTCAGTATTTTTATTGTAATCATGGTTATAATTGACAGCTTTATAATACCAGGGGGCACAGTTGAGGTCTCTCTCTCTTTTCAAACACTCTTTTCGATCCACTGCAATGACTGTTTTTCTTTGTTTCTTTGCTGTCTGAGAAGAGGCAGAAGATCAGAGAGCGTTCCTGGCGGTGGTAGAATATTACATTCCATTGTAACTAGTAGTTTACATAGACCGTGCTACTAAGTATTCTGTGAAAACAATTGAAAATGACTTTTCCTTTTCCTGTGCAAATCCGATGTTTTTATACAGCTGGAGGAGAGTCTCATGGTTTTGAGAATCTGAAATATTTGTATCCACTTTTTAATTGTTGATGTGCTGATGTCAAACCACCACGCTGGATATTTTTAGTACCTATCCCCATGACCGATGGTGTGTGTAGGAATCAGCAGTAAGGGTATCACTCCTGGCAGAACTGGAGTGAATTAGAAATTCTGTTTTCAAGATGTTTTAAAATATTCACTTTTTAACCTTCCTTTAAAGCTACCTCTTGCTGTATTTTGCAAGGGTGGAGATTTAACGCACGATGCCTACACATGTGTACATAATATTCTCTACCTTTTGTCTTTAATATTCCTTGGTTTTTAATTATTAACGATAAGTATTTGAATTATAAATATTCTAGTTATACAGGAATAGGCAAAGCAGGCATATACCCTCAGGCAAGATTCTTCCATTATCCATAATCCTTCTGCCTCCTGCCTCCATTTCTCTGCTTCCTATCTTTATGTCGCCTCACAAAACACACAGAAGCAGTCTTTTCAACCAAGCTTCTCCTCCCCACTTAAACCATAGAAATCCCTTCTCAATATGTATAGGGGCTTCTTCCTTGAAGTGGGATGTCATACTTGTCCTAAATATAATAAAGTGCTATCTTCAAGGCATTTCTGCATCCAAAACACTCCCCAGAAACCTGCCGAGCCCTCCCATCTAACCAGTCTGAATGTCACAAATCATAGTCCAGAAACTGCTTTATAGTGAATCATTAACATTGTCAGGAATGACTTGGTAGAGGAAAAAAAGCTTTCCATTAGAGAACTGGCGGAGAATATACAAATGACAGCCTTGTCAGTTCACTCCTATTGTTTTATCAGGCTCAGAACTGATTAGTAAGAGTTTATTATGGAGGAATATGACTGTGTATTTTATAGAGAGTATGTGTTATGTTAGGTATTTTTTTTTTACATATTTTCCCTTTGCATGTTAAAGCCTCATGGTCTATTTTAAATAAGTTTTGTTTTTAAAATTATGCTTGCAGGGCTGAAGGAGGTTTTATAGACTAAATGAAGGTGCGCAGAATGGATACATAGAGTGTATGAAACGGCTGACCTGATTGTAAGTGAGAAGCCATTTCTGTGGCCCTTTGTCTGGGACTTTGGTCCTTCTGACTCTTTTGCCCAGCAGAGATGGCTGAAGAGGACAGGACACTCCACCAAAGATGGGCAGGAGTGCGTTTGGATGAGAGTTCTCCATCTTTGATGGTGGGTCTTGCACTGCATGCTGAAGTTGGAGACAAGTAGGATTTGGAATTGCTTATTGCTTGTATTTATCTGAGCTTACATTTTTCAACATTAGAAGAGATAACCAAGAGGTGATCATCTAACAATCTTTTGCAACCTTATGTTGACCTGTGTAGTGGATACAGTGGTGTGCTTCCCAGATTCTCACGGATTCTCCCAGGGGCCAGCGTTTTTCTTGCCATTGGCTTACTGTCTGGTCTTTCCATAGGAATTGCCTTTGGTCAAAAGTAGTTATCTTACTCAAAGTTGCAACTCTTCCCCAAGGCCAGACTGAATCCAATGACTGAACCATGTCTCTATCTGAGATACTTCTGGCAGGCCATCCCAGCTGCAGGTCTCCATGTGGGGTGAACTGAGGTCCCTGTTACGACTACATTATAGTTCAACATCTTTCTCTGATAAAACCTGATTCTTTCACTCTCTTATACATATCATCTCTGAGAGCATTCCCTGATAAATGACCTGATATTATTCCTTTTTAAGTCACAAATCTCAGGCTGTGTTTGTGTTGTAGGAAACCCAACTCATCACAATCAATAATGGAGATGGTCCTAGGAGGCAGGTTCTCAAATGGGATTTTGAAGTTGAATTATTTGCTGGCTCTTTGGTAATTAGGAAGTCATCACTGGTGATGGATGGGCTATTAATTGTCCTGGAATTTAGTAGTGAAACAATTGTTAAAACTTTCACTGATGTTGAATTGTGTTGGGCTATAGGCAAAAAAGGAAGCACAGCAAGATGCAACATTTCAGGTGCTTAAGAGTTTAAGGGTAGAATTAGACAGCTGTCACTGCCAGCTAGCCATGCACTGGAGAAGACAGGAGAGGCTGAGGACAGTTAATCATCACATTAAGGTGAAGTGTAAGAGCCAGAGGCCCCATTGGCCATATAAAGAGACTCCCAGGTCTTGCAGCTGGAGAGTGAAAAAGCTGAGAATCTGACTCGGGACTTAATAATACGGGTAGATTATCTCCGTTGAATTTTTAACCTCAAAGTTGCCTCTGCCAAGATATGGATCCTGATTGGGAAGGAATGAGATCCTGGGTCAATAGGCTTCAAAATATTGAACCACTAGATTTCTCTTAACTCTCTAAATCTGTACAAATGGCTGAGTCTTTAAAGTCCAGCTCCTCCCTTCCTTAAAGAAATGCAGAGGCCTCTGACCAGTAAAACATATGTTCCTTTCCTCAAAATCTGCTCTCACCTTTTCTCCAGAATGAGAGGCCCGTAACTAGGATTAAGTCACAACATATTCAGCTGGGGAAGTATTGGGCATGAGGAGATGTGAGACCTAGCCTGTAAGGCTTGCGAGAGTATGCATGGAAACTGGACCCTGAAGATGCTGGATTAAGGGGCATGATATAAGGACATAAAAAGGGGAGCATTTATTGATCTGAGAACACTTTTCTGAAATAAGAGTATAAGACCCTATCAAAGACCCTACCAGAAGGAGCTAACATGCTATTATAATGGCTCCTTGAAGTTTCAAAAAAGTTTAGGCTCATACCAAGCAAAGTAGAAAGTGTCATGGAAGATGGTAGAAGGACTCAGAAGACTCAGTAAAAGAATATTATAGTGCATAGATGTAAGGCCAGGACACTAAATATGCACATGTGTTCCATGGGAGGCCCTAGAGGAAGCTCTGTTTGCCACAATAATAAGGAACGAGTCAGCATGCTGTATAGAGCATCATGGAAGTGCTCAGTGGCTGCCCACTGTAGGCCAGGGCTTATGGGAGAAGACGCTGTTACAAAAGTAGGTTTCTTGATAGTAATAGGGATAAGAAGACACAGAAATAGCAGAGGCCAGGTAGGGTGGTGACACTTCATCAATAGCAGCAAGTAATGTACAAGTATCATAATGAGTGAGAAGGGTAGAGTTGCAGCCAGGGAGCCCTCACCTACACAGAGCTTGGAGATCATTAATGGGAACCAGGTCACTAGTGATGAGCACATGACAACAGCATAGATAAATCCATAAAACCGAGGAATTCAGTGATAGATGGTCATCAGGCTGAAAGGAATTCTGCCAATGACATCTTGGTAATTTGCCCAGTTTCTGGACCTGAGCCAGTTTTTAGACCTCCAATTCCCAAGGGAGGACCCTGCAATACCATACAAAGTGTGGTCAGTAATGATTCTCTTAGTCCTTTCTCAAAGGGCCCTCTGGGCCATTTACCTGGGAAACATTAAGCTATGTTGCCACCTGGTCATTTCATACTCTCTGTGCTGAGAAATAGTAGGCATCCAGGATTCTACTCTGAGATGTAGAGAACTTATTATTTGAAGCAAGTGCATCTGAGTGGTAAAAGAGGTGGCTGCTGCAGGTGTTGTCAAGATTCCCCTTTGAGACCACAGCACTCATTCCCCAGGAATATTGCCTGCTGAGAACCCACAGCTGAGTTCAATCCAGAGCATGCGATCTGGGAAGACAACCATTTGCCCCAGGCAAAAACCTATCCCAGGGAGCAGCTCCTTTCCAATGACTGGTCAGTGTAAGGGTGTAGAGCCCCAGCCCTGTGAATTCAATCTGGGCTTCTATGAAGGCCGGTCCCAGAGTCAGAGCAATACTGGGATTGCCTGAGGCCTCTGTTGCAGTCAAGTCACAATTCAATTCAAACCTCCCTCTACTTCCTTCTCTCTATGACTGGTATCATTACTGGAGAATAATTCCCAGTAAACCACAGCATGCAAATCTTTATCTCAGGACTGTTCTAAGGACTCCTATACCAAGGGACTCCTGAAGTGAAAATTTTTAATAGAATGAACTGCCCAACCATTTGCTTCTCTTCATTGATATGACAGGTTACCATTTTGGGACTTCAAGGACACATTATTGGGCATATACTTCTCTGTGAGAATATTATCACAAATTATTGAAGGTATTTTAGGGAATATTTAAAAACAGAATATTATTATGTTTTTTCTTTTGTTTCGTTTGATGGAGACAACATATGTTAATGTTAGGAAATGCTGCAATTTCTACCTATTAAGTGCAGTAGAGGAACATGGCTTGATCAATATGTTTCCCACAAATACAGATAGCATGTATATGCTGCAAATTAAATTTATCACCTCTATGAAAGGAAATGATATCACATTTTGCATATCTAGCTGTCCATGAAGATAAAAATTATCTTGAAATATCTTGAATGGTTAAACATGATTAAAGTGTACTATCCTGTGTAACACTCAGCTGGGCAAAGGTAGACAGAACTAATCTGATCTGACACCACTGAGCCTTGTTTCACCACCTTGCTCTTGGCAGAATTCCCACTGAAGTTCATGTGCACTTTGCTAGAGTGAGGACCACAGGAGGGAGTTCACAGCTTCCCTCCAATGGAAATATGTGTGGGTCAGACTTTATTTCCCTCAAATTTGAGCATAACATTTTCATGTGAAATTTTAGCTGGATGTAGGCAGAGTCTGGAAGAAAACAAAAGAGTATAAAAAGCATCACA
This sequence comes from Loris lydekkerianus, assembly GCA_963574355.1. Taxonomy (NCBI): domain Eukaryota; kingdom Metazoa; phylum Chordata; class Mammalia; order Primates; family Lorisidae; genus Loris; species Loris lydekkerianus. The sequence continues at coordinate 40,371 of CAUYPK010036470.1, forward strand.
AGTACATTATTCTGTGCTAGTAATCTATTGGGTTGCATTACCACATTTTTTATATAGTTCTCAAAGGTGATATCAGGTATGTGAAAGACTTTGCGCGTGCAGAAAATTATCACTGAGATTCAGTCAACCTAGGAACTACTTTAGGCAGATAATTGGCTAGCACCATTCTGATTGCATAGTTAGGAATGAAGTGAAGTGATTTATACCTCTTGATATTTTTAAAAATATTTGCATCATCCCTATAGTTAGAACTGAAACGTGTTTGTGTATAGTGTTCATCAGTCTTACATCATTTTTTAATGCTAATTTGCTGAGTTTTTCCCTTTTTCTCTTTAAAAAAAAAATTCAAATTGTTGTAAAGTCTCCATCTTTTTAAATGGTTGAATAGTATTCCATGGTATACATATACTGAGAGAACCAGACCGACACCATCTTAAGAGTTCAGCCATTTTGTTCAAAATTGATGAGTCACTGTGAGTTGCCCGTTTCCACATTGAGTCATCGGCTTCCAATCAGAAACCGCCTTCTGGATTGGGCCGTATGGCAGGCCCACTGACAGCCAATCCAGAAGCAGTCCCTTTGTTTAAATTGTATACGCCCACTTTCTGTTGCTACACTATAAAATACCCCTGTTACAGAGCTCAGTGCTCCTGGCTTGGATCTGTTGTTGCGGAGTTCCTGGGAGCCCAAGCTTGAGCTTGCAATAAAACGGCTCTTTTGCTTTTGCATTGGAATCAGCTCTCTGGTGGTCTTTGGGAACTTTGTGATCTGGGCATAATATCTGGGGGCTTGTCTGGGATCCCCCAAGACCTCCGGAGGACCCCTGACCTGAAGAGCCGGTAAGTGATAAGTGTTTGTCTTGTCTATCGTGTTCACTTTTGGGATTGAAGGTCTGTGAATGGTGTGGTCGGCATAAAGTCAAGGTGGATGCGCTGGAGGCTGCCGGCCAGGAGAGCCATGGAGATGTCACGGCCTCTTCTGATGTGCGAAACTCAGTGTATGTTGTAGAGGTTACCCATCCAGACTGGGACATGGACTCCATCAGGGCGTGGTGTGAAAGAAGTGGTTCTTGTGCCCAGGCAGTTTTGCGGGTTGCTCCCACAGCACAATCAGAGACCGTTGGATTACTTTTGGTTTTGTTTCTGCGGACCATCTGTCTGGTTTGTCCTTTTGTGTGCTGTGCGTTTTATTGGTGTCTTTGTGTGGTTGTGGTTGGCCCTGATGGGGCGACTTTGACTTTGATTGTAACATGGGACAGAATAAAACAACCCCTCTTTCTCTTTTCCTTGAACATTTCTCAGATTTTAAGTCCAGAGCACAGGACTTAGGACTTATGGTGAAGAAAGCTAAACTCATTACTTTTTGCAGCAGTGAGTGGCCAACTTACAATGTTGGCTGGCCTCCCGAGGGAACCTTTCACCTTCCCATTATTTTCCAGGTTAAGGACATTGTCTACTGTTCACGGACCGGTCACCCCAACCAGGTTCCGTACATTACCACCTGGATGGACCTGGTGGAGGATCCCCCTCTTTGGCTGAAGGCTATTCTGCCTCCTGCAGATGATGTCTGTAACAGTGCAGCAGTTCTTGCAGTGCTTGAGAAGCCCCTCACTGAGAAATCCACTAAACACACCAAACCCAAACCCTCTGCACCGCTTTACCCTGTGTTACAGGACATTACGAACCAGGATTTCTTTTGTCCTCCTCGGTATCATCCTCCTGCCCCTCCATGGGTTGCCTTTCCATCTCCTGGAGAGGTGGCAGCCGGGGAGCCTGTTGCTAAAGCTGAGACTACAGCCAGGCCTGGCGCTGGGAGTCCGCCATACACAAGGCAGCGGGCCCAGCAAGAGGCAAATGCTGAATCAATCATCCTTCCTCTAAGGGCTGCAAGCCCCCCAGATGTGCTTGGGGCATAAGATCTTCACTATTGGCCCTTTGTCATGAGTGATTTGTATGACTGGAAAATGCAGAACCCTACATTTTCTGAAAAGCCTAGTGTCTTAGTTAATCTCTTAGATTCTGTTCTTTTTACTCATCAGCCTACCTGGGATGATTGTCAGCAGCTTTTACAGGTGCTTTTCACTACAGAAGAGAGGGACAGAATCCTGTCGGAGGCCCAAAAATTGGTCGTGGGTGCGAACGGGGCAGTGAGTACTAATCCTGCTGAGATTAATGCTGTCTTTTCCCTTACCTGCCCTGATTGGGACTTTCATACAAAGGATGGTCAGACAAGTCTCCGAGTCTACCACCAGACTCTAATGAGGGGTCTCCAGAAAGTGGCCTGTAAGCCGACCAATTTAGCTAAGGTAGGGAACATGCAGCAGGAAAAGAATGAGTCTCCTGCTGCCTGCCTAGAAAGGATCATGGAAGCATTCCATACTTATACTCCCATGAATCCTGAGGAAGACAGCAACAAGGCTGTGGTTATCATGGCTTTTGTTAACCAATCTGCCCCTGATATATGAAAGAAACTTCAGAAAGTAGATAGGTTGGATGAGACAACCTTACAGGATTTTCTTGCAGTGGTCAAGAAGGTTTATAGTAACAGAGAGACACCAGAGGAAAAACAGACCTGAGCCTGGAACAAACAAAGTCAAGATCTGGCTAAACTCCTGCTGGCTGCCACTTCGGAGCCAAAGGATCGGCAGGCTTGACTAAAGCGACTAACCACTGAAGGAGGAGAAACCCTGGGAGGGGAGACCCTGACGCTTACAGAGGGACCAGTGCACCTACTGCAAGAAGGTAGGGCACTGGGCCAGAGAATGTCCCAAACGGAGAGCCAACAAGCCCTGGGAGGGGGAACACTGATGCTTACAGAGCGACCCTGGGAGGGGGGACGCTGATGCTTACAGAGGAGAAACCCTGGGAGGGGGGACGCTGATGCTTACAGAGGAGAAACCCTGGGAGGGGGGATGCTGATGCTTACAGAGGAGAAACCCTGGGAGGGGGGCACTGACGCTTACAGAGGGACCAGTGTGCCTACTGCAAGGAGGTAGGGCACTGGGCCAGAGAATGTCCCAAACAGAGAGCCAACAAGCCCGCCCCCCTGTGGCGAAGCCCTCATTTTGAAGATGGGGGAATTAAGTGATTAGAGGGGTCAGGGTTTAGCACCCCTCCCTGAACCCAGGGTAACCCTCAAAGTGGAGGGGACACCGATTGATTTCCTTGTGGACATTGGCGTTCAGCATTTGGTGCTTTTAAGAGACCAAGGTAAACTAGATACAAGAAAATCTTGGGTCCAGGGTGCAACTGGGATGAAGCAATACTCATGGACTACCTGAAGAACTGTAGACCTAGGCATGGGCCGGGTATCCCATGCATTTATGGTTATTCCAGACTGCCCATACCCCTTACTTGGAAGAGATTTATTAACTAAAATTGGGGCCCAGATATCCTTCAAACAGGATGGACTGCAGGTCACCGACAAACAGGGGCTCCTGATACAAGTTCTGACTGTTTGGTTAGAAGATGAGTACGCACTTCACCAAACACCGCATAGGCCCCCAGCTGATATAAATGACCGGCTCCACTCTTACCTGTTAGCATGGGCTGAGACAGGAGGAATAGGATTAGTCCTTCATTGGCCTCCTGTCTTAGTAGAACTTAAGCCTGGAGCAGAACCCGTAAAAGTAAAGCAATACCTGATGGCCGCAGAGGCAAAGAGGGGCATAATCCCGCACATTAGATGCCTCCTTCAGGAGGGTATTTTGATTCCCTGTCAGTCGGCTTGGAATACCCCCCTGTTGCCTGTTAAGAAACCCCTTACAAATGACTATTGCCCAGTACAAGATTTATGGGAAGTAAATATGTGGGTAATGGACATCCATCCACGATGCCTAACCCATATACACTTCTCAGTGCCTTGTCTCCAACTCAAAAGTGGTACACAGTATTAGATCTAAAAGATGCCTTTTTCAGTTTGTCTCTTGCCCCACAAAGCCAGGCTATATTTGCTTTTGAGTGGAGTGACCCAGAGGAAGGCCTCAGTGGACAATTGACATGGACCCGCCTACCGCAAGGCTTTAAGAATTCCCCAACCATCTTTGATGAGGCTCTACATGCAGACTTAGGTGAGTTCCATAAATCTCACCCCGGTTTCACCCTTCTCTAGTACATAGATGATATATTAATAGCAGCCGCCACAGAGCAAGATTACCTGCAAGGAACATGAGATCTACTTGCTACCCTGGGAGACATGGGATACCGCATCAGCAAAGAAAGCCCTAATTTGTCAGCAGACTGTGAATTATTTAGGGTATGTGCTTAAAGATGGCCAGAGATGGCTGAGTAAAGCCAGAAAGCACACCATACTTGGAATTCCTGTTCCCACTACTCCTAGCAAAGTGCCGGAATTTTTGGGGACGGTTGGATTCTGTAGACTATGGGTGCCAGGATTTGCTGAAATGGCAAAGCCCCTTTATGAGGCCACTAAGAGGGACAGTCTTTCCAATGGACAGAAGAAAGAGATCAGGCATTTAAAGATCTTAAGACTGCCTTGTTAACCTTCCCTGCGCTAAGTCTCCCTGATATTACCAAACTTTTTCATCTATATGTGGATGAGCATAAAGGGGTGGCAAAGGGGGTGCTAACTCAGACTCTGGGACCTTGGACTCACCCAGTAGCTTACCTATCCAAGAGACTTGACCCAGTGGCCTCAGGGTGGCCCCCTTGCTTACGTATTATAGCAGCCACAGCCCTCCTAGTGAAAGATGCCGATAAACTCACCTTGGGGCAGGAACTGTTAACGACAACCCCTCACACCATTGAGGGAGTCTTAAGGCAGCCCCCAGATCGGTGGATGAACAATGTGTGACTGACTCATTATCAAGGTCTTCTTCTAAATCCACAGAGGATTCAGTTCTTATGCAGTGCAGCCCTGAATCCTGCCACTCTTCTACCCAACCCGGATGCAGAGGTGCCACTACATGACTGCCAGGATATACTGGTGCAAGTCCATAGCCTCCGCCAAGATTTGACTGATCAGCTGCTGCCTGATGCTGAGGAAACCTGGTTCATGGACGGCAGCAGCTTCGTGAAAGATGGACACAGGTATGCAGGGGCGGCAGTGGTTTCAGAGACCGAAATGCTGTGGGCTGAGCCCCTTCGGAGTGGAACTTCTGCCCAACGAGCAGAACTTATAGCCCTTACTAAGGCCTTGGTACTGGGAGAAGGGAAGAAGGTCAACATTTATACGGACAGCCATTATGCGTTTGCCACGGCCCATATCCATGGTGTCATTTACTAAGAGAGGGGATTGCTGATGGCAGAGGGAAAAATGATAAAGAATAAGCAAGAAATATTGGACCTCCTGACAGCCATCTGGTTGCCGAAAAAGCTAGCTATCATTCACTGTCCAGGCCACCAGAAAGGCAATTCCCCAGTGGCCAGGGCGAATCACCGAGCCAACAAAGCAGCCAAGGATGTGGCCCTCAGTATGGCCCAGGAGCTAGCCCTCAACTTGTCTGATCCAGGAGCGCTGGTGTTACCTGTGAAACCCAAATATTACCCTGAGGACGTGGCTTGGCTCTGCACCATTCCTCAAGCACATTGCCCAGCAAAATATAATGGCTGGTGGCATACTGCAGACGGCAGAACTGTCCTCCCGGCACAGTTAGGAATGGAAGTGCTCCAATGCATGCACCAGGCCACCCACATGGGCAACAGAAAATTAAAAGATCTAGTCCGCCATGCAAAAATTAAAATAGGACACTAAAGTAGACCAAATCATCAGGGCCTGTAAGGCCTGTCAGCTCACCAATGGCAGGCTCTGGGAACCCGAGAGCGAGCAGACAAGCCTGGTGCGTATTGGGAAGTGGACTTTACAGACGTCAAACCAGGTCAGAATGAATATTTAAATATCTTCTGGTCTTCATTGACACCTTTTCTGGGTGGGCGGAGGCATTTCCAATGAAGCACGAAACCGCCAAGGTAGTGGCGAAGAAACTGCTGGAAGATATCCTCCCCAGCAGGTACAGAAAGAGTGTTGGTGCCACCTGTGGGCTACTTACAAGGCTGGTCCTGTACCTGAGCCCCATAAGTTCCGGCCCGGTGATTGGGTCTATGTAAAGAGGCATCACCGAGAGACTTTGGAACCCCGGTGGAAGGGCCCATATGTTGTGATCCTGGTGACACCCACTGCTCTCAAAGTAGACGGCATCGCCTCCTAGGTACACCCCACCCACGTTAAACTTGCAGACCAGTTCACCATTCAAGAAGACTTCATTCCACAATGGAGAATCCAGCAGGCCGAAGGCAACCCTTTGAAACTCAAACTGAAGCGCTCCCCACCTACTCGCTGCTGATATTGTTTGTATGTCCCCCTTTGTGTGCCTTTCCATACTCTAGTCCTCATCAGCCATATAATGTCACCTGGCGAATCTATGGGGGACCCATCTGTGGATACCGAAACACCATCCAGTCAGCAGACTGGACACTATTAAATTCAACCTGGGGTATACATCTCAAAAACACTTGGTATCCAGATTTATATGTGGACCTAGATCAGATATTAGGTCTGACTCAGAGTACCTGGAGTCCCTGACATAGCACATACTATGTATGTCCAGGCCACAGAGTGGGTAAATGTGGTGGGAAGGAACATTTTTTCTGTAAACATTGGAGCTGTGTTTCCACAGGACAAATCTGGTGGGCACCACCAAATGCCCCAGACTTAATTGAGATGAAGAGAAGTCCTGGTCCCTGGTCATATAGAAATGGCAGAAATAATTGTCACTGAATAGGGGTTCTCTGGGAACGGAGGTTATGTGACCCAGTGCTTATACAATTCACAAGTCTGGGGACAAATCGCTACACCACTTGGGAACTGATCATGAGCACACATCAAGTGTTAAATTTGACCAGGCTGGACCTGACAACAGCCTGTTGGCTCTACCTTAGTGTAAAACCCCCTTATTATGAAGCTGTTGCTATTCTCAGGCAGTATTCCATTGGTGAAGCATCAGCCTGCCGGTGGCATCAGAGCCACCCTAAACTCACTGTCCAAACAGTAGTAGGTAAGGAAATGTGTATTGGAACAGTACCTTAGTCTCACCAGCACCTGTGTAATGTCACAGTTCCGTGGAATGGAAACCGGTATTTGATAACTTCAAGTAATCAAGTAATGCTTGGTGGACCTGCTTGACAGGTCTGGCCCCCTGTATATATGTGGGGATCTTAAATCAGAATAATGATCACTATGTCCTGGTGCAGCTGATACCAAAAATAATCTATCATGAAGAAGTACCATACTTCAGAGATTTTCAGGCACCTTGAGCCCAGCCCCATGCAGAAAGCGGGAGGTCATTATGGCTCTCACTATTGCAACCTTATTGGGACTAGGAATAGCTGGGGCTGGGACTGGAGTGTCTGCTCTAGTCTTCCAGGATAAGAACTATGGTGCCTTCCAGGATGCAATTGATCTGAATATTGAGCAATTAGAAAAATCTATTACTCTCCTCCAAGAATACTTAACTTCCCTTTCCAAGGTAGTCTTCCAGAACCGGAGGGGACTGGATTTACTGTTCCTTCAGCAAGGAGGGCTGTGTGGCGCGCTAGGAGAAGAATGTTGTTTCTATGCTGATCATTCAGGTGTTGTAAAAGAATCAATGGCTCTTGTTCGAGAAAGCCTGCACCAGCACAAAATGGACAAAGAAAATGGTCAGAGCTGGTATGAGTCCCTGTTCAATTGGTCCCCCTGGTTAACAACGCTGATATCAGCATTGGCTGGACCTCTGGCAATAAATACTGTTACTCCTACCCATAGGCCCCTGTACTATCAACAGGCTCATTACATTTGTGAGAGAACGTGTAGGAGCTGTACAACTGTTAGTTCTTAAAGGCCAATACTGGCCCTTAGCAGAACAAGAAATGATGTAAATACAGATGTCAGGATAGGGCCCATGATTGGGCCCTTCAATTCATAAGTAGAGGGGGTAATGAGAGAACCAGACCGACACCATCTTAAGAATTCATCCATTTTGTTAGCCATTTTGTTCAAAACTGATTAGTCACCATGAGTCCCTGGTTTCCACATTGAGTCCTCAGCTTCCAATCAAAAACTGCCTTCTGGATGGGGCCATATTGTAGGCCCAGTGGAAGCCAATCCAGAAGCAGTCCCTTTGTTTAAATTGTATATGCCCACTTTGCTGTGCTACACTATAAAATACCCCTGTTTCAGAGCTTGGGGCTCCTGGCTTGGATTCGTTGTAGCAGAGTCCCAAGCTCGAGCTTGCAATAAAATAGCTCTTTTGCTTTTGCATTGGAATCAGCTCCCTGGTGGTCTTTGGGGACTTTGTGATCTGGGCATAACATCACCACAGGTTGTCGATCCATTCCTGAGTTGGTGGGCATTTAGGTTGTTTCCATGTTTTGACAACTTTATATCTTTCGTATCAACCTGGATGGAGTTGGAATACATTCTTGTTATTAAGCTATCATAAGAATGGAGAAGCAAGAATTCAATGTATTCAATTCTGATATGAAGCCAGTAGATGATCTAATACATACCCACATAAGAGAAAAACTCAAATCAATTCAAGGTGGATGGGTAGAGGAATGAGGAAGTGGGAAGAGGAGAGGAGGGAGGGGATGGGTGTGCTTCCATTTAATGGCACAATGTTGGGGTGTATGGTGCACCTCTTGGGGGCAGGACACAATTATAAGAGGGACTTTACCTAACAATACAAACATTGTAACCTATTTCTTTGTACCCTCAATTACCGTATATACTCGAGTATAAGCTGAGTTTCTTCGGCATAAAATTTGTGCTGAAAAACCCGAACTCGGCACAAATTTTGTGCTGAAAAAACTCGGCTTATACTCGAGTATATATGGTAACCTGAAACAATAAAAATATAAAATAAAATAGATTAAAAATTTTTCAGATTGATGTGAGGGTACAAATGTTTATGCTAAATTGTTTTCACATCCAAGGTAAAGTTCAAGTTGTAGGTGTTCCCTTCATGCAGTGAGTGTGCTATATAGTCCAACGCTGGAAGGCCAGATTCTTATTTGAAGACAAAGCCACTTACAGGATCTTTCATCCTTTTTAAAGATTTATTTCCAACTATAACAATTACATATGTCCAGGATATAAACAACTAGGAAAATACAGTTCATCTACCAAAGGCATTTTGTGATATTTGAATTACATTGGACAATGCTTGTGTCATAATTTTAATTGGAAAAAGAGGACAGAAAAATACACATATAATATATGTATGGGATAATATATGTATGGGGTGTCCCAAATGTCACCATACATTTGGGAAAATGGGAAATCATAGCTAAATGTTCCTTTAGTCACAAAATATTCAACACAAAATTTTATAAAGAGGTGGCTACCATGTAGTGACTATTTTATAAATATTTTGTAAATTTTATAATAAATATTTTATACATAAAGGTACATTTAGCTACAATTTCCCATTTCCCTGTGTATGCCGATGTTTGGGACATCCTGTAGAGTACGCACCATAATTGACTTGACTAGTTTTCTAATATGAAAAATATACATGCTTTCTAATTATTCACTAATAAACTTACTATTGTGATGAACATTTTTATGCATGATAATTCCTTAGATTCTGGATAATGTCTGAGGGATGTGGTAAATGATGGAGTGAGAGGTATGGGTACTTTTAGCATTTTGACATTGTTTTCTGCACCACTCCTAGAATTGTATAAAAATATTCATCTCATCTTAAATAGTGGACCTGAGAGTTTGAAGGACAAAATATATGTGAATCCTACTTTATTCTTGTTATTTATCCAAATTTTTTTTTCTGAAATAAACAGTACATTTATACTCAAGAGACTTCTTAGCCAAAGAGTTATATTAAACAAAATTAAAAACAAACACATCCTGAAAAATTCATCTTTCTTGAATCAGCAGAAATGTCTCAATTTTATATGATATGCCTTTTTTTATACAAGTTTGAGAAGACTTTGTATTATAAATTGTGAAATGTAAGCCATTGAAGGGAATAAAAAATATTTAAATAAATAGGTTCTCAAAAATGGGATTTGGTTAAAAAATTTTCAATAATTTCCACTACCTACTTCTCAGTACAATCACTCTAAAAGTATTTTATTTCCAATGGAGATAATGTAAGGAATTAGGGGGAAATAAGAGTCGATGATAGGAAATTATGATTTTGAGCTGGTTCTTTGTATAATAGGGAGAAATGAAAAAAGGCAGAGGAATATGAAAACAAAGTTCTTTAGTCCTGAGCTATATTCTCTGTGGCTTACCGTATACAAACTTCAATCCCTTTCCTCCTTTATTCATCCCCTACCCCTCCAAATATCTTACTTATTTTTAGATCTGAACTATTTAGTACAAGAATGAGTTTATACCAAAGGCCAAAGCAAACTTCCCATAAGCGCACATATTTTTATACTAACAGAAGGACATTTATAAGACCTTCCTTAGTTACAAATACCATTTGAACCACCGATCCTAATACAATTCAGTGCTTTACTTTACCTTAGGTGCATTTTCAGCCAACTATTGTGTTTGTATGCATTTGATTCACATTTTGTATTTATCTGACAATTTCAACATTTAATAACATTTTAGAATGAAGTGATTATAGGAATTTCAATTTCTACAGGTATGATCCTGGTATATCATACATTATCTCTTATGAGATGGATATTCTATAACCATTTTTTTCTGAGAAATTAAATTAGTAAGGTTCTAGGACAAAAACGAACAATTGGCCAACTTTTTTTTTTTTTTTTTTTTACACCCATATATATACCCATGAACCTCTAATCACAACTCATTTTTAATTTTTATTCAGTAATTCATTTTAGTGGGTGACCATACATTAAATAATCCAAACTTCTGGAAGTAAAGCATAAAAGATGCCATTAAATACCTACCACAGATTGTAAGTATAAGCCATGATAGTGCTAAGGAAACAGGGACAGATGGTCATCCTATTTGTAGGGCACAAGAATTCTCTGCTCCTGATTACCTAACTTGTGGGCACAGTACAAAATAAAATGTACCTCATTACAAATTATTAAGAATTTCAAGATGGTGATAGCAGAGCATTAAATCAAGCATGGGGTGCTCCAGTATTGGGTCCTGTGTGACTACACAGGTCACATCCCTGTGAAGCTATCTCTGAGTATCAACACTGCTAGAATATTTGGATTCCAGAACTTTTCAATCTTTACTAAATACATTTCAACAAATCTTTTGTCTTATTTTATTAATTTGTTTTTAATTTTAAAGGAATCTATGATGATTTTGCAACTCAAATAAAGTCAATGGTGTATAAAGTGAAATTTGGTGATCTCACTGTCTGTCTGTGATTCCTATTGTTCTGAAATTAAACCTAGAAAGAAGTTTAAAGGAGAATGAAATTCCAGAAAGTTCACATTCAGGAAATTGAAGAGATTTTAGTTTTTATTATTCAGAATTACCTAATGTTAACCATGCTGATATGATCTTTTCTTCTAATCATTTAAGAGAACAACCCATTAATTGGCAAAAGTTTGCAGTGTAAGAAAGAAACAGAAATATATAATCTGAATACCTCCTCAGAAAAGATACAGGGAAGAATGTTTCATAAATATTTGTGAAATGCATAGAAGATCACAACTAAAGCAGAGAAAAAGGGAAAGGGAAGTGGTTGAGGGAATGAAATAAACCCAGGATTTACTACAGAGGCAGCTACACTTGGGGCATTTTGATGAAGTAACTGAGTGGTAAGTGGCCGTCAGGTGCTACTGCTTAGCTGGGAGAGCTTGCAATGGTCATAGAAATTAGGAGAAATCACCTAGCATTTGAATCTCTGCTTATAAAAAGACTGGCTTAAAATGCACTAAACAAGGAAAATTTTTTTCTTCTCCCTTTCTATCTCCTGAAAAGAACATATATTTATAAATTAGTTCTAAAACACGCACACATGCAGAGCCTAGGGAGTGTTGCTGATAGAAAACAGTGCGTCTGTGACAGATTTTTACTAAAGGAATATGGGTCATATTTCTTGGATTAATACAGATTTTTTGCGCTAGCCTATTTCTTTACAGTGCTATAAGGTGAAGAAGTCTTATTCAGTAGTATATAGGTTACTACCCTAATGCAGCATGATTTCCATGATATTGGAAAGGCTCATTAATATCCAAAACTTCAATTATATGTATTTTGCATCTATTGGTAAAAATCTGGAATTTTTCAATAAAACTATAGTTGTCCCTGGAGCAACATGGGTTCACCTGTGCAGACCCTTGTCTATGTGGGTTTTCTTCCACCCTGTCCACCCCCAGGACAACAAAACTGACAGCCTCTTCCTTCTCCTCCTTAGCCTACTCAATGTGAAGATGACGTATTTTCTCTTCCTTATAATTTTCTTAATAACACTTTCTTTTCTTTTCTCTAGCTTACTTTATTATAAGAATATAATACATAAAATATAGAAAACATACAAACAATGGGCTAATCAACTATTTATGTTATCAATAAGGCTTCCAGTCAACTATTAATAGTTAAGTTTGTTGGGAGTCAAAAGTTATATGCAGATTTTTAACTGAACAGGGGGCTGGTGCTCCTCACCCAGGGTCAGTTGGAATTTCTGTAGAGTTGCGTTCCAGAGTCCCGGGCACTGCGGTATGAGTGTGCTCCTTGAGGAAAGAGAAGGTCTTTGCCTTGTTTGTTCTTTCTACTAGTCTGATTAAACTCTAATGCAGGCATCCTCAAACTTTTTAAACTGGGAGCCAGTTCACTGTCCCTCAGACCATTGGATGGCTGGACTATAGTTTAAAAAAAAACCAAAAAACTATGAACAAATTCCTATGCACACTGCACATGTCTTATTTTGAAGTAAAAATCAAAACAGGAACAAATACAATTCACACTGCCTCATGTGGCCCATGGGCCGCAGTTTGAGGACGCCTGATCTAATGTTTAGTTCCCGAGTAGAGTTATAATACAGCCTCTCTCTTATTTTCTCTCTCTGTCTTTCTCTTTGTCTCTGTCTCTCTTCTTCCAAATGAGTGGACACAGAGAGAATATGGACAAAGCTCATTTGTCCTCTGGACCTAGGAAGAAAGAAAGTGGGGAATCCTGATCAAAGGAGGGTGTCCACTTTTATTCACTGGAGACAAGCTTTGGAGAAGAGGAGGAAGATTGTCATTCTTTCTGACAGACGCTTTCTTATCAGGCCAGGGGAGGGAGAGCACAACCTTCCTTGGCTCAAAGCAGACCAATATCAGCAAATACAGGTGGGGTATGAGTCCTATTTCCATGGAGTCTTTTTCCTACACTGTGGCCACATGGGCAAAGGCCAGCTGCTTCATCCCAGAAGCCCATTAGACTACAATGAAAGTGAGCAAGAGTTTAAGGCAAATAATAATTGTTTCAACTTTAAAAAATATATTGCTGATGACCAGCCATACTCATATCTCAAATATTATATTGGTACTAGCATTTAAACTGTTGTAGTTAATCAAGTTGCACTGATCACCTTTCTATCTATAGCCTTCAAATGTCCACCACCTCATAGGGCAGCCTGGGACCAAAGAAAGTGGTAACAAAGTAGCATTTGCTTAGGCAGTCTTAGCTTCTGGGAAGAGAATCTATTGGAATTGAACTGATATCTAACCATTTCAAATTTGACTGTATCAGAAGAGCTCCATGGAGAAGGTAGGACTGACTGGATAGGGAAAGCAAAAAGAAAAATCTCTGTATAAGTATGAGCAGTTGCCTTGGAGGTCCTGTGCAGCAAGGGCCCGTGGACATTTCTAACCCATTGAGTTTGGGAACTGTGCCATAAGTTTTGTTCAATTTATGTAAAACACTTTGCATGGTTTTAAACTGTTTTAATTCCAATAATAAAGATCTGCTTTAAAAACACATTCTTGTAAAAGTCTCTTTTTATTCTCCATGGTATGCTTTTCTCTCTCTCTCTCTCTTTTTTTTTTTTTTTGTTTGGGATTCATTGAAGGTACAAAGAATTAGGTTACACTGATTTCATTTGTTAGGTAAAGTCCCTCTTATAATTGTGTCCCATCCCCAAAAGGTGTGCCATGCAGAGTGATGCCTCATCCCCCTCCCTTCTCCCCTCACCCCATCCCTCCATCCCCTACTTCCAGTTAGATTGTCAACTGCTTCCATATTAGAATTGAGTTTATTGGATTCTTGTTTCTTCATTCTTATAAAGCTCTATGCATGCTTTTTAAAGGCAAGATTCAGTCTCTGATAGAAATTTCCACGTAGATTCCTATAAAACATCTAATGCCCTGCAAAATTATAGGATGCCAGTTATCTCATTTGGGAATGTAGTCAGAAATAATCGCTTTATTCAGAAGTAGCTTACTACTTTTTTTTGGGGGGGGTGTTTTTTTCTTTGATCCTTAAAGTATTATTGATTCAAGTGTTATTAGGGTATCTCAATAAGCAACTTCAGAGTGTCTTGAGGAGCACTTGGAGAATGAGAAAAGAATTGTGTTTGGAATTGATCCTAATTTTTGTGCTTTGGGACAACTTATTTGCCTATCTGAGCCTCAGTTTTCCTTTTTTTTTCCAACTATAAATATAGACAAGAATATTCATTCTGTCTACATTGCAGGGTATTGCAAGGACTAAATTAAATAATGTAAGTGAAAGAACTTCAAAAAGTGCTATACATGTATAAAGATTTTTATATGTTTGTCAATAAAGAAGAAAAGGTTCACTGAAAAAAGGATGAAGTTAAACCTTTCAGTGTAGTTGTTATGACTACCCAGCCCAATTCTGAATTGTAAGACATTTTAACTTCAATACTGGGACTTTGTAATGCAAACTAAAACTTTTAGTTTTCATTTTATATTCTTTTAAAGAGGAATTTGCAATGATCATCTCAATGACATAAAATTATGATTCATTTCTTTTTCTTCAGTGCCGAGACAGGATTTGGCAAATAACTGTTACTCAAAAATGTTTATTGAATAGAAGGCTAAGCATTTGAGCACCACTTACAAATATGCCCGGCTTAAAGGCTGAAATTAAAACCTAAAACTTATTTTAAATTGGAATTACTTTTACATATTGAAGTATTGACACAGGTGAATGGAGTGACCTGCTGAAAGAAGATTTTCGTTTAAATGGCAAGTCTTGTATGAAAAGTTTTATTATAAAAAAAATTAGAAAGGTTTTATGTATCCTATTAGACACTTATGTTAGTCAGCAGGAAAGTTGTGTTCTTTAGATATCTCCATAGTCCATGCAACACACAGGTCTTTTTTCTTTTTTTCTTTTTTTTTTTTTTTGGCATATGTTGACAAAGGCACTTGGACTTGTTAAAAATTACATTACCCTACATCTAAGTAAACACACATTCCAAACATGTCAGGGCAAGCCACTGACTATCCATTTAAAACACATCTTCCCATTTGATTTTCAGAGAAAAAAAATGGGAACTGTCTGTTTTGATTTAAGAGAGCATTTTCCATGAGTTAACACAGCTAAATTGTAAACTTAGGAACAAATAAATAAACAAACAAACACCCAAGTTTGGTTTCCAGGGGATGCATCCTTTTCTCTAAGTCTGCATTGTAATTAAGAGGTTACAATGAAAAGAAACCTGGGATAATGGCATGAGAGGGAATGTTAAAATACTAATGAGAGGAAAAACCAAGGACAATCTGTTTAATAACCTCACAGCCATTGTTCACATCAGAGTGACAAACAGTATAATATGGTAGAGCTCTGTGTCCTCTGGCTGTTTAGCACTGCCTCCACACTTCTTTACTGTGCCAGAACGACTTAGCTTCTTTCTACAGCCCTCACACACATTAAGTCGACAAGGGACGGAGAGAGTCTGCCATTGCAGCTGGGGAAAAATAGAAGAGTGAGGAGGAATTGGGTCAGACTGGCCAGGGGATAAAGATAAGTCTTGACTAGACATCTAAGGGGTAAGGCAGATATAAAACTCAGACATTTTAGTTTTTAATTCTACATGGAAGTAATAATCAATGTTGTTATTTCCCCTCCAAGTTTTGTGCTATAATATGTATATGTGTGTGTGTTTTAATCTTCTTCTTCTTTTTTTTTTTCTTTGTTTTAATCTTCTAATTGGAGTCAAAGCTCATTACAATAGCCAGGGCATTTGAATTAATGCAAACAAATATGAAAAAATAAAGCTAGAAAATTTGTCAAAGTACAGATTTTAGGATATGCCTTTTGATAGGTATGCAAAGGTATCTTGAGGAATACTGAAAGGTCTGGGGCAGAACAAAAGAAAAAGAAAAAGAAAGGTCCAGCACAGAGTGTATGGCATTTTCTCATAAAAAGATGCATAATTCTAACTCAGCCCTTCATTCATTGCTTTGCTCAAAACAACCAGGAATCAATAACTTACATGGCTATAGGATACTAGAGTAATACATAAATATATACCTTTAGCCAGATACAAAGTGAAGGAGAATGTAGGAATTTTGTTTCTGTCCATGATAAACTAGTTCTTTCACAGAACAAATACAAATGATTACATAAAACCCCAATAGCTCTTACACACACACACACACACACACACACACACACACACACACACACAGACAAGAAAACAACCATTTGATGACATCAGAGGAGCGAAAGCATCCAGAAAAATGGAAACCTCTATAGATGTGCTAGACTCCATCCACTCTTATTCTAGTCTTTAGGTTAGTGGTAGAGTTAAGTTTATTTTAAAGAGTCTGCTGATTTCAAAGATAGAGTGCAGAGGCTGAACTAAAAATATTAAGTTTTGAGTTTAAAATATTTTCAGTGAGCTAGGGAGACAAAAGTTGGGGTTTAGCCAAGATAGCCAAGACCTAAGTGGCCAAGATCCTGGAGAAAAAAGAACTGTAAAGAAGTAAATCCAATAATTCACATGGAACTTACTGAAATTTGTGATTCCTAAGCTGTACTTGAGTGAAGCCAAATGCCAGGAGACCAGGAAACCAAGTATAAAACAAATGCTAAGAGACAAAGAGTTAAGGCCAGGTGGTGGCTTATTCCTGTAATCCCAACATTCTGGAAGGCCAAACCAGGCAGATTGCTAGAGCTCAGGAGTTCCAGACCTGTTTGAGCAAGAGCAAGACCCTATCTCTACTAAAAATAGAAAAACTAGCCTGGCATTGTGGCAGGTGCCTGTAGTCCCAGCTACTCGGGAGGTTGAGGCAAGAAGATCAAGAGTTTGAGGTTGCTGTGAGCTATGATGATTAAAGAGAGAGAGAGAGAGAGAGAGAGAGAGAGAGAGAGAAACAAAGATGGGAGAGGTCATGGAACTCCCACATTTTTAGTTGAGGCTTCCTGAATGTCTATACTCTAGGGCTGAGAACAAGCAGAAATACACAGCTGTGAGTCAATTAAATTAATCTCCCCATATTCTAACTGCCAGAAGAAGATTACAATTTTTATAGAAAATAATATCCATATTCTTTATACTTTTTTCTACACAATGTTTTGACCCTCAAAATTACCAGGAATCCTAGAAAGAAAACCACATAACTCATCTCAAAAATAAAAAAACATACCATACAATAGAATCAGAGCAATAGAACATGAAAATGCTGGAATTATCAGCTTGGTATCAAAGTAACCAAAATAAATATGTTTAAGAAAACTAATGAAAAAGTGGAAAATTTATCAGAAAACTGAAATTTAAAGAGACCAAAAGGAAACTCTGGAATTGAAAAATATATTAATTGAAATTGGAAACTCAAGTAATAATGTTAACAGCAAATTAGTGGGATTAAAAAATTATAGAAAATAACCAGGGTGAAACATGAAATGCAACAAGGATTGTTTAGAAAATAGAGACAAAGACATATGAGATATAGCGAAGGAAGTCCTAGTATACATGTTATTGGAGCTCCAAAATGAGAGCAGTTAAAAGTATAAACTCCAAACAGAATAATACAAGGAAAGCCATACTTAGACATGTTATAGTGAAAATACTGAAAACCAGAGAAAAAACATGATTTTAAAACAGTCCCTTTCCCCAAAGACTCCAAACCTCAAAGAGTTAATAGCTAACTTTTTAAAAGAAATCAAGAAAAAAATGAAAGAAAAGATGACATCTTCAGACTGCTAATCAACCTCAAATTCTATATCCAGAAGAAAACATTTTTCAAAGAGGAAGACAAAATAAACATAGTTTCAGGCAAACTGGAAGAAAAGAATTCATTGTCAGAAGGTCTACTCTGGAAGATATACTCAGGGAGTTTTCTGGACAGAAGGAAGTGAATAACAGATAGATGACTCGAAATGCAGAAGAAATAAAGAGTATCAGCCAGGATGAACAGGAAAGTCTTAATGTATATTGACTTTCAAAATCAAGATTATCAATGTTTTACGGCCTTTGTAATTTAGATAGATTTATAATCTACAACCACAATAGCAAAAATGGGTAGGGGACAAACAGTAACAATATTCTTTTAGAATAATAAAAATAATTGAATAAATTAAGAGAGTATAAGAAAGGAAGGAAGGAAGAAAGGAAGGAAAGAAGGAAAGAAAGAGGGAGGGAGGGAGGGAAGGAAAGAAGGAAGGAAGGAAGGAAGGAAAAGTAGAAAACAAACATCAAGTTTGTGAATTTAATTCCAAATATGCTAGTAATTACATCACAAGAAAATGGACTGCATACTGTTAATCAGAGTGCATATGCTTAAAAAGACTACAGTTGCAAGACTGGATTAAACAAACACATAAACAAAACAATCATAGTCCGCTACCAAAGGCAAATCTTTAACATAAGGACTTAGAAGGCTTTAAAGAAAAAAATAATAGAAAGAAATGCACTATACTAATGCTAACCAAACAATTTGGTGATAGTTCTATGAATATCAGATAAAGTAGACATAGTTATTTTGTGTTACTGGTTTCTAGATTGATTGCAGCCTGGTCAGAAAACACAGTATTCTAATCTTTTGAAATTTCTGGAATCTTGCCTTATGATTGGCATCTGTTTAATATGTGTGTGCATGCACATGTGCATGAATATGTGTGTGCTTCATAATGTTTTTGTTGTTCTTTTTCTTTTTACAGAGAAGTCTGTTAAAATCCACAAGTACAGATTTTTTGTTCTTTTTTATTTGTGTCACATTTGACTTTATATGCTTTGCTTTACATATATATGGGTGCATTCAAATTTAGGGTTATTATGTCTTCCAGTGGAATCGATCATTTTACAAGGTTAAAATGTTCCTCTTTATTTCTAGTAACTACGCATGCCTTTCATAGAGTAAACTATAAACCATTATCATGGGAAACTAAAAAATCCAAATAAATGAAAAGTTATGTTGTTTATGGATTTAAAAACTGAATAAAAAAATGTCAATTGTCTCTAATATGTGTGGACACGTGTGTACATTAAAAAATGCAATCCCAGTACAAATTCTAGCAGGTTTTTTTTTTGCAGTTTTTGGCCAGGGAGCTGGGTTTGAACCTGCCACCTCTGGCATATGGGGCCGGCATCCTACTCCTTTGAGCCATAGGCACCGCCCATTCTAGCAGGTTTTTAAGTGTGTGTTTGAAAATAAAAAGCCTGATGCTAAAATTTATAAGGATATTCAAAGGGCCAAGGATAATAAATAAAAATTTGAAAAGATCAAAATTCTAATTATTTACACATCTAATCAATTTACAAGAAATGTACTATTGTAATGCAGTAGGGAAAGAGGATTTTTTTCCCTTAATGATTCTGAATAAGTTGTAAAAACACTTTGGGAGAAAATAGTCTCCTACTTCAAATCAAACACAAAAAAATCTATTCTGGACAGATGGTGGATGCAATTTTGAAGGATTAAACCATAAAATTTCCAGAGGATAACATAGAACAGAAGCCAGAAAAAATTATGGCCTGTAGGTCAAATATACCTTGCTACAAATCCTTGTTAATAAAGCTTTATTGGAACACAGTCAGACCATTAATTTATGTATTTTCTCTGGCTACTTTTGTACTACAATGACAGAATTGGATAGTTGTGACAAAGACTGTATGTATGAAAAATGGAAATATGAAATATCTTTTTTTTTACAGAAAATGTTTGCCAATCTCTAATATATAAAAATGTTTGAATGTTGGTCATGTCACTATGAAAGAGAAAAATTGTCCTTAATTATTATTAGGAATTTCTGTTTATTGTAAGATATTATTAAGAGAGAGTGGGGGAAGGTATTTATAATATTTGTACCCAAACTTTGGTACATTGTATTACTTTTCCAATATTTCTTATCCTCACTCATCCATCCCTTTAGAAATAATATATTTTTTCTGCCCCATTGACTTTGACCTTGATCTTATGACTTGTTTTGGCTACTGGCATATAAATGGACATGACATTTTCCATTACTGAACAGATACTTTTAGAGGCATCACTAGTTTCTGCTATCTCCATCTCTTGCTCTAACTTTCATCCATGAGAAGATGGTATCTCAAATAGTGGCTTCATCTTCAACTTGTTTGCTGGATAAGAAGACATATAAAGTCAAGCTGAACTAGGAAAAAATTAGCTTAGCTTAGCCTAGGAGAGTATAGAAAAGTTGCAAAAGATAGCAACCAAAATATAAAATGAACATGCAATATGTATTTATTGTTATAAGCTTTTGAGATTTTGAGGTTATTTATTACTTGGCACAACCTTGTGAAAATTGATAATACATATACAAAAGATATATTCAGAAAAATAATTATGCAACCCAATGAGAAAAATGAAAATAACACAATTAAAAAATATGCAAGATACAAACATTCTCAAAGGAGGATATCCAAATGACCAATAAGCAAATTGAAATTAAAAAGAGATATAAATAAATGCCCACTAGAATGGCTAAAATTAAAAACAAACAATTAAACAAACAAAAACAACACCTGGCAACAGCAAATGTTGACAAGGATATGGTACAATTCCAACATAGGATTTTGGTTGGATAATCAATTGGCATAATCACTTTCACAAACTACTTTGTATATCACCATGTGCATTACCCTCTAATCCAACAATTACACTTTTGAAAATATAACCAAAATAAATTAGCAAAACTGTGTAACAAAAGACATTTATAAGAATACTCCATATAGCATTGTTTGTAATATTCCTACATTAGAAATAATCCAAATACACGTCAACAGTAGACTGGATATATGCATGGTGGTATATCTGTTCAAGGAAATACTATGAAGCAAGAAAAAAGAAGAAATTATTGTCAAGTGCATCAACATAGATGAATCTTACTGATATAATTTTGAGCAAGAGGAGCCAAGCACAAAAGAATATACCTTGTATTTCACATTTCTACAAAGTTAAAAAATAGGAAAAATTATTTTTGTGGAACTAGAAGTTAAATCAGTGGTTACCTTTGGTGATGTAAGCACTGAGAGGAAACATAAAAAGTGTTCTGGGGTGCTGGTAATATTCTGTATTTTAATGTACAAGATGATACCTACATAAACTTTTTTTTGAGCTACACTTACTATTTGCACATCTTTATTATATGCTATAAAATATCTACAGAAAGAGAGTAGTAGGAACTATGAACTGGGAGTATTTGGAGGGTGTGTGTGTGTGTGCATGATTATTGTGCTTTTCAAAGGAATTAAAACAAAACAAAACAAAACAAAAACATTTTCAGGGTTAAAATCAGTTTCCATGCCTCCTGTATAAGGAATGCTACTTTGTTCTGTACCAACTAAAACTTGAAGATGATTTTTTTATTCACATAAAAATGTTATTATGCATAAGGGTAAGATAATACATAAATAATTTATAATGGTTTCTATTTTATATTCTAATCTTAACTTCTAAGAAAAATGTTCAATTGTAATAGGTCCCTAGTGATGCTAACAAGTGAGTGTGAACAATACTTTATTCTAGAATTGTATTCCCATTAAATATAGAGTCAGATATAAGATCCACTCTTAAATATAGGGGGCAAGAATATAAGACTCACAAGGGCTGATAATGTATTTTGTTTTATATACTGTCATATGCCAAATTCCTGAAAATTTGCCTTGTTTGTGGTAATACTTAATAAGTACTTATTAAATTAACATAAAATTAGATAATTCCTTTATTTATCTGGAATAATTTAAATATTAAAATACAGCTATATCTTTATATCCCTATGCTCCTCATTCTACTTATAAGAATGACTCGCATGACTCCAATTTATGCTATGTTGGTAGAAAAATTGTAATGTTCTAAACATATTGCTGTTTTTACAGATGTCATATTTTGATTATTGTTTGATTTCTGAGAAACTTAGCTCAAATCAATCCAATTATATTTTTGTGTGCACTGAATGTTAAAGTAATCCTGAATAGAGGCTGTATGATATGATCCCTGTAGTCTTTTTGTGGACACAAAACTTCTTCATGAAACTAGTAGATGCAAAACAAAACAAAGACAACAGCCTGTAATAATATGGTAGGGGAACAAAATTGCATGCCAGTGTCCCTGGCCGTGATGGTGAGTGCTAAGCTCAGGCAAGAGAACAATGTCAACGAGATGTTTCATTCAAAGAAAATGTTGACCTAGAATTGGGTTTTCACAATCTGTTACAATCTAGATAGTCATAGGAAAAAAGGAAAAGATACTTATCTTAATAGGCAATGTCAGATAAGGTATGGGAAAAGCGCAAAATGGGAAGGTCTCTCAAGATCAGCTTGCTAGTATTAGAAAGCACATGGGGAATGGAGGAAAAACGAGAACAAACCAAATGATGTCAACTATGAGTGATCTGGCACACAGCATGCCTGGCTGGAACTCATCTTGTGAAAATGTAGATTCTGATTCTGTAGGCCTGGGTTGGGCCCATGATGCTGGATTTCTAACAAGTTCCCAGGGTACACTAATGCTCTGAGCCTGTAGATGCATTTGAGTGGCAAGGATCCAGAATTCATAAAAGACATTTGAATTTGGTGGCGCCTGTGGCTCAGGGAGTAGGGCGCTGGCCCCATATGCCGAGGGTGGTGGGTTCAAACCCAGCCCCGGCCAAACTGCAACAAAAAAATAGCCGGGCGTTGTGGCGGGTGCCTGTAGTCCCAGCTACTCGGGAGGCTGAGGCAAGAGAATTGCTTAAGCCCAGGAGCTGGAGGTTGCTGTGAGCTGTGTGATGACACGGCACTCTAACAAAGGGCCATAAAGTGAGACTCTGTCTCTATAAAAACAAAACAAAACAAAACATTTGAATTTGATATGATGGAGAACAAACTTTAGTAGGACTGAGGAGGGAAAGATGACAGATTACAGCACCGATGAAAACAATAATAATAATAATAATAATCCATTATCAAAATTTTACTCAAATTATCTCTAATTCTTAGCTTGGTTGGTTGTAGAAGCAAGCACCAAGGAGGTGAGAGTATCATTGTTCTAAGTGCTTTATTCAAATTAATTCTTTTAATCCTTACAACTCGACCTATGCAGTA
This sequence comes from Loris lydekkerianus, assembly GCA_963574355.1. Lineage (NCBI taxonomy): Eukaryota > Metazoa > Chordata > Mammalia > Primates > Lorisidae > Loris > Loris lydekkerianus. The sequence continues at coordinate 63,775 of CAUYPK010036470.1, forward strand.
GGTGGTATAGTCCCATTTTATGGATAATGAAACTGAGGGTGAGGAAGGCCACCTCGGGCCCAAAGTGGTCCCCCCCCCCCCTCCCCGCTCACGGCGGCGGAGAAGGATTGAAAGGGACAGAAAGACTTTAATAAGTAAAGTAAATCAGAGAGGACCATGAAAGAAACAAAGATTCAGTGCACAGAGGCAGGCTCTAGGGCTTGCTTGGGACCCATTCTAATATTAAATTGTCCATAGCATGGGGATGTCTGGATGGTCTGGAATTGCTTTAAAGCAATCAACCAGCCCTCCTCCTGAGCGTGTAACATTGTCCATTAAATTCATAAAAATCCAGGTTATCCACTGGCTTCATAAAGAGAAGTGCTGAGGCTACTTTTTTCTTTGATTGCTTGTCAGCATTATTTGCCTAGTAAGTTTGCCACTGGTTTGTAATTGCTCAGTGTAGCAGTCTGAGCTCACATCAGGGACCCAACACTGTAAAGAATATCATAGGATTCATGCCAGTCACCTGCAAAATGAGCACTGGAATACTAGACCCTCATCCCAGATGAGGAAATACTGTGACGTTTGTAGACAGTCTGAGAAATATATACAAATTTGAATACAAAAATATGGAGAGGAAAACATCTACTAGGTCTAGATGGTAGTGATGAGTAACTTGGCAACTCCAAAGGTTAAGAGTGAAGGGCTGCCTGTGACCACCCTTCTCCTTTTATGAGTTCGAGGGAAGGACTCTCTTAGGATAGATGAATGACCTTCCCTGCCAACGCTACTTGGAGGTCAGTGTCCTTGGGGAAGAGGATCTAAGGCCAGACGCATGTAGGATATGCTCTCTGACTCTGCTTAGTTTTCTACTGGCAATGAATGAATTTTCAACGTGTGTTTATACAGCTGCGCTTTGTGTAGGAAAGTCGGAACTCTACGCAGCAAAACTTCTCTTTCAAAATTAGGGAAGAATAAAGATATTCAGATCCCATTAGTCTGTTTTATGAAAACAAAATTTTAAAGTTAGCTAAAGCATATATGTTTTGCTCAGCTTGAAGCAGTGTCAGATGCATAAAACTTCCAGTTAAAGAAGAATGCATGGCAATGAGAAATCCTTTCATCTTTCCATTTGTTCTTAAACAATTAGAAATAATTTCTACTCATTTTTATCACAAAGCGATACATTATCATTATAGAAACTTTTGTAAAATACCAGTATGTAGAAGACAAAATAATCACCAGTAGTTCCCTAACCCATTCTGGGTGTGTGTTCTTCCAGTCTGTATTTTTTATTTGACATAGCTGTCAATGTCCATACTAATTTAAATCTTGCTTTTGAAAGTTAACATTATACCAGTTCTTAACACGACAGATGAAGCCTTCTGGGGATGCTTCTTATTTTGCAGTTATCAAGACTTTAACCCTTGGAAGGATGAGAGGATTATATTAAATGGGTAGTTCTATTAAGTACAATGAACAGCACAAGAAACAGCTTTTTCTTTAGTGTTAAGACTTTGTAGGCAACTTAAGACTTTTATGGAATTCATGTGTATTTCTGTCAGGCCTTTTAAGGGAGAATACATTGTGGAGAGGTGGTATTGTTTTTCCTTGCTGAACATCTGAATTGGTACAGGAATCTAGCTATAAAATTCCAGCTAATAAAGTAAATTCAGGGTTTGGTGTAGAAAAAAATAATTGGGATGATTTTCCTCCTCACCAACTACCACCAAGTTCTTACATTAAAAATGTAATTGAAATACAGATTAAGTTATAATTTACATAAAATAAAATCCACCAATTTCACACATGCAAAGACTTTTAAAAAGATACTCCTTTAAAAAATTTTATTTATTATTATTATTACTATTATTTTAGAGATGAGGTCTCACTATGTTGCTTAGGCTGGTCTGGAACTCCCAGCTTGAAGGTATCCTCCTGCCTCAGCCTTCCAAATTGCTAGCATTATAGGTGTGAGGCACTGCATCTGCCCAGCAAGATATTTCTGGTTCGTTTGGATGTTTGTATCAGTTTATTCTTTTCTATTTCTGAGCAGTGTCCCGCTGTCTGGACGTTCCATAGTTGGTCTATCTATTCTCTAGTGGAAGGGCATTTATTCTGTTTTAGAGACTGAAAGTTTATGTTCACCCCCTCCCTTGTCCCCAGTTCATATGTGGAAATGGAATCCTAAGTGTGGTGATATTAGGAGATGAGCTCTCTGGGAGGTGATTAGGTCATGAAGGTAAAGCCCTCATGAATGAGATTTGTGCCTGTATACAAGAGACTCCAGAGAGAGCTCCCTTGCCCCTTTTCCAATGTGAAAACACAGAAAGAAGACAGATACCGCTGAATGAGGAAGTGGGCCGTCCCCAGACAGCAGGTCTACCAGCACCTTCACCTTGGACTTTCTAGCCTCCAGAACTATGAGGAATAAATTTCGGTTGTAAGTCACCCAGTCTATCCCTCTAACACCCTGAACAGACTAAGACTGGTTGTTTGCCAAAACATTTATGTACAGATTTCTATTGCTCTTGAATAAATACCCTAGGAACAGGTTGCTGGGTCTTGGGATAAGTCTAGTCAACTTTATTAGAAACCGCCAAGCTACTTTCCAAAGTGGTTGTGTTGTTTTGCACTCCCACAACAACACACGTGAGTTCCCATTCGCCGCATCTTCATCAGCACTCAGTGTGGTCAGGTGTGAAGTGGCAGCTCAAGGTAGTTTTCATTTGCTTTTTCCTAATGACAAATGATGTTGAGCATCTTTTCATGAGTACTGTTAAAATGTCACTACTTATATATCTTAATTGGAGAAGCATCTGTTCAAATCCTCTACTTAATGGCCATTTGCTTACTAAAGTTGTTTTTTAATAATTTTATCAAAATAAATAACTGTGCATATTTAAGTGAACAATTGATACATTTTGAAATATGTATGCACATGAAATTATCACCATAATCAAGATAGCAAACATTCACCACCCCCAATCCTGCACAGTTCTGTGTAATCCCCTCTCTTCCTTCCCACTATGTCCTGCCCCCACCCACCCATTCACGGGCCATTGGCATCCCCGAGCAATCACTGATCTACTTATTAACCCCATAGAACTCTTGGTTCTATTATTTTAGTGGTTGCTTTAGTTTATAACATACACCTTTTTATCATGGTCTGCTTCCAGGTGGTATTAGACTATGGAGAGTAAATAAGTTTTAAGATAGCGTGCTTCTATTTCTCCCATTGTTGAATTTTTTGCTATTGACATATATTTTATTTTACATGTATGGCATATTTTAATCTCCATAATATATTGTTAAATCAATTATCTTTAAAAGACATTTAAACGGCCAGGGAAACATCTTATTATATATTTATTTGCCCATATTGCTCTCATTTCCAATGCTCTCCATTCCTTTGCATAGATCCATTTTCCCACCTGGTAGCATCTTTTATTTTTTGTATGCCTGAAAAGCCTTTATTTCACCTTTGCTTTTGAAAAATATTTGTATTGAGTATAAAATGCCTCATTGAAATTTTTTTTTTCAGTACTTTACAGATGTCACTACAATGTCTTCTGACTCACACTGTTTTCAGAGAGAAACTGGCTGTTATTTTTGTTTGTTTCTCCGTATGTAATGTGTCTTGCCCACTTAGGCGCATTTAAATTCTTTTATTACTAGTTTTGAGGAATTTGATTATGCTGTATCTTGGCGTAGTTTCCTTTTTGTATCTGATGCTTGGGTTATCCCAAGCTTGTTGAACATATATAGTTTTCATCAACTTGGGAAAAAGTTCAACCATTATTATTTCAAATATATTTTCTATACCTCCATGTCTCCCCTCTCCTTTGGGTACTTTAATAACATGTGTATTATTCTGAAGTTTTTTTCCACAGATCAGGATATTCTCTTTTAATTTACTTTTGTTTCTTTATATTTCATTTTTGATAGTTTCTATTTATTGTCTTCAATTTTTATAATATTTTTTTCTAATCTCCTATTGATTCCCTCAAGTATATTTGTTATCGCACACATTTTCATTTTTAAATTGATATTTAATTTGGGGTTCTATTTTTTAAATCTTCCATATTTCTATTTAACATGCTCAACCTTCCTTCCATCTTCTTGAATATATGAAATATATTATAATAATTGTTTTGATATTCTGATCTACTGATTATGCCATATGTGCCATTTCTAGGTCTCCTTTATCCATTGATACTTTGTTTTAATCATTAATTATACTTTCCTGCTTATTTGCATGCCTGGTTTTTGATTGGATGACTAACATTGAGAATTTTACCTTTTTGAATGCTGATTATTTTTGTATTTTGAATGTTGGTGTGGAATATAGTTAATTTACTTTCTATTAACTGAAAGTAATAGGAGGCTTAGAAAATCTCTTACATGAGTAACCTGGGGGCAATGATAGTGCTCTCTTAACTTGTTTTTTCTTTCTCAGGAATTGTTGTCCATGCTGCCAAATGTCCAATTCTTAAAATCAATGTTTCATAGACTTTGTCTATCTTTTTACTTGTTTCAGGCAGAAAGGTAAATACAGTTCTTGTTACATTATCTTAGGTAAAGCAGAAGTCAGTTCTCTCAGTTTTTACTTTTTACATTTTGAAGCTTTGTTGTTAGGTGCATACCAGTTGAAGATTGTTATGTCTTCTTGATAAACTGATCCTTTTTATGTAATTTCTTACTTCATTGCTCCGTAGAGTGCTGTGGCATCACAGGTCACAGCAACCTCCAACTCTTGTGCTTAAGCGATTCTCTTGCCTCAGCCTCCCAAGTAGCTAGGACTACAGGTGCCTTCCACAATGCCTGGCTTTTTATTGTTGTTACTGCAGTTGTCATTTTTGTTTAGCAGGCCTGGGCCAGGCTTAAACCTGCCAGTCTCGGTGTATGTGGCCGGTGCCCTACTCACTGAGCTATGGGTGTTGAGCCAGTAATAGTGCTTTTTAAAAAGCCTCCCTTTTTTCCTGTTACATAGCTGCATAAGCTTTTTTCTGATGTTTTCATGATATTTAAAAAGTCTTTTTACTTTTATGTATACCTTTAAAGTAGATTTCATGTAGATAGTAAATAGTAGGGTTAAAAAATATCCACTGTGACAATCTGTCTCTTTTAACTAGAGTGGTTACATTATTTACATTTAGTGCAAACACTGATGTGATTAGATTAAGATCTGCCATTTCACAATTGTCATGTGTTCCACTTGTTTTGTTCTTTTTTTGTTCTTGTCCCTCTGATTTCTTTTAGATTATTTGAATATGTTTTTTGATTTCATTTTATCTCCACATTTAACTTATTATTTATACATCTTTTAATTTTTAGTGGGTTTATAATATATACCTTCCACTAATAAGTCTACTTTCATGCAGAATACAAATGTCTACATATAATAACTAAGAAAATGCCATGAAGGTATGTTGAACAGTTTGATGAGAATATTTCAGATTGTATATGAAACACGCACATTGTACCCCTTGATTGCACAAATGTACACAGCTATGATTTAACAATAATTAAAAAAAATTAAAAAAGAATGATTTGAGCTCTTAACTACAGGAATCCAAGGCAAATACACATTTTACCCATCTTTGCCTCCAGTGATAGGCAGAAAAAACTGGAGAAAAGCCAAACTCAATGTATTGCATTTAAATAAAAAATGAATGGTCCATTAAAACAAACTGTCATAAGAAGAAATGTAAAATGGGCAAAACATAGTACTTTAATATAATTCTATCTGGATGTACATGATATCATACTAATTATTAAAGAGCAACTAGGTGCAAAAAAAAAAAAAATAAGTCTACTTTCAAATAATATTATGTTACTTACCATGAAGTATACAAAACATACAACTCTATACTTCAAATGCCTTTCCTTTAACTTTTTGTTATTTTTAAAAAATATTAATTTTATAAATGCTATTATAACTCAATATGTTGCCACTATCTGCTTTAAACAGGAAATTATATTTTAGGATGACTAAATATAAGAAAGTTAATTTTAACCATTTCCAGAGACATTTTCCTCTTTGTATAGATCTAGTTTTGTCTGGATTTCTTATGATTGAATAATTTCTTTCAATATTTCTTATAATGGAGGTCTTCTGGAAATTATCTCAACCTTTATTTGTCGGAAAAAAATGAAATTTTGATTTTAATTGTTATTTTCATGGGAGGTAGCATTCTTGGCTAACTTTTATACTTTCGGTGCTTTAGTGATGTTTACTATTTTCTTCTGGCTTGCATACTTTCAGACAAAAGTCTACTGTAGTTCTTATCTTTATCCTCCTCTATGTAATGTGTTATTTTGTGGGGGAAGTCTTTAAGATATTTTTTTTTTTTATCTTTTATTCTCACCAGTTTAAGTGTGTGACTAGCTTTAAAAATTTATATTCTTCTTCTTCTTGGTGTTTTCTGAGCTCCTTGGATTTTTGGTTTAATGTATTTCATAATTTTTGAAAAATTCTTGGCCATGTCTTGAAATATTATCTTCTGTGTATTTCCCCCTTTCTTCTCCTTCAAGATTACAAACGTAAAAATTTTAGACTGACAGCTTGTGGATGCTCTTTTCTTTTGATTTCACTCTTTTTTCATCTTTGTGCTTTTGTGTATGAAATTCTATTGTCTTACCTTTAAGTTCACTGATTCTCTCCTTAGTTATCTTGAGTCTATTTCTGAGCCTATGGAAATCATACTTCATCTTGTTACCAGGTTTTCTCATACAGCATTTCTATTAGACTTTTTTTGATCAATTGGATGAAAGTCCGCATCTGTTTATACCTTTGTCTCTTAGAAAAAACTAGAGCCATTAATATATTACAAATACTTTTAATCTCTGATAGTTTTAACATTTGGTTTATCTGTGGGTCTGGTTCCATTATTGATTCCTTAGTCTCTTAATAGAAGGTTTTTAAAAAATTTTTTGAACGCTGACTTTTATGTAGAACAGTAGAGACTAAGGTCAATAGTATTTATGCCTAGAAATGGGTAAGCCTCTTCTGCTAGGATGTTGGAGTTTACATCAGCTACTCAGTATCCGACCTACTTTTGAACTTTGTTGTGCGGCTATGATTATCTTGTGTGCACAATCAATTGTAGATTTATCTAGCATTACTTCATGCATATGGTGTAAAATGGGTTGCTGGAGGGTTTTTATGTTGCTTCTTCTCCATTCTCTGCTTTTCTCTGAATCTATGCATAAGAGGGTGTTTTATCTGCAAGTTCTTGAGTCTGGGTGATTGGCTCTCTCGGTGAGCCTCCTGCTACTCCTCCTTGTGGTAGTCAAACTCTGATTTGGTGGGGTTTGTGTGGGAAAGTGGTTCCTTCCCCTCCCCCCCACTAAAAGACCACTAATAGTCTGGGCCCACGATGGCTTTCTATCCCAGATCCATGGGAACAGACTTATTCTTTTGCACTTTCTTCAGAAGCAGTGCCTGGGAGCAACAGGTGTGCTGCTCTTTGCCCACTGGCTAATAGCTTTATTCCATTGGGAGAAGAGGATGGTGGAGCTTACGGATGTTTTTTCATTGCAGTAGTTACATTTCCCCCCAGGTGTCCTGTCCTGCCCACACTCTTTGTCTTCAGTGCCCAGGGGGTGTCAGCAGAAAAGAGCCTGTTAGTAGTTGTGGAAAAGAAGTTCATGACATTTGACAACATTTATTGTGTGAATGATTTGGGATGGCGGGGATGAGGGAGCTAGTAAACGTCCCACTTATCCCCACCAACCCAAATTACTCATATGTTAAATGAGGGGACTTCAACTAGCTGTGACAATGGGAAATTGCCAGAATAGTAATTTATAGGCACAGAAACAATAGACTGTTGGAAACACTGGTATTTTTTTTCTGCAAACAATCTGAGTATGGAAATCCTGTTTTAAAACATAATACAAATAGTGGCATTGGGAATAAAGTGGCAACGTTACTTAGATCCACATTTAAGTTAACGTAAAAAATGAAGACATTTACCAATGAATCCAAAGAAGTAGATTCTATGCAAATAGTGGAAGAACTAAAATTACTGTAATCAACAATTTACTCTCAGGAAGTAGTCACAGAATATATGCCATACGTCAACTCTTTAGTGAATGAAATTGCACTGAATAGTTAAATATATTGCTCCACTGATGGTGGTAAATTTGAAAAAATAATTTTCTCTAAAATTTTGGCAATCTAGTTTAAGTTTTATGAGAGGTATTATTAACTATAGTAGACCAACAGGATATTGTGTAAATTATTTAGCAAGATATTCTGACAGATCGTTAGTATAATAAGACAAAAGTTCATTTACCCTTTTACAGGAAAATAATGGATTAATTCGTTTTGACAGTGTTTCTAACTCTTATGTGAGGTATTGAAGATGAAATGCCACATGTGACACTATTTTAATCTTTTTCTGAAAGTGTATCACTGACTTAGAATAATGTAAGGCAATGCAAATCACAGGAGGGAAATAAGATGTACATTAACTTAATATTAATGTATATAAGATGTACATTAACTTAAATCTATGCATGAGAAAAATGTTAACTTCTAAGTATTGAAAGAGAATTCTTACTGGCATCAGAACTACCCATTTCTCCCTTTTTTCTAAATTATAAATTCATTGCATGAAAAATTATGGCCTTTAAACTTTGTGTGGAAAGCATAGTAAGGAATTACTGTTCTATAAGTACACGAGTCTCTGCATAAAATAGCTCCTAAATACTCATAGCATTTTTATTTCAATTTTTTTGGAAAAAGCAACTTTTTCCTTATTCTACCTCCTTCTTGTCTTGAGTGAAGACTCACATTTTAGAGTTGGTCAAGCCAAATAAGATGATAAATTGAAGTTTGTTTAACTATTTGGTAGATTTCATTAATCTTTCTCTTTTTAAGGCTATTATTAATTATTTTTAAATATTTGAATTAATTGTATTTATTATAACTTGGACCCAAAGCCTAATTATGTATTCTCATAGAAGACACAATTAAAAATAGGAAACGAAACAAAAACAACAGCTAGCAATTTTGCAAACTCAGCTTGCTTAATTTTTCAAAGTACTGTTAATAAAATCAACAACTAATTTGCATTTGTGAGTAGATAAAAATATATTGAGAAAAACTTTTATTTTTGTAATCAGAGCAAGATGAAATAAGAAAGCAAAATTCCCTTTAAAAATGTGAAAAATAATATTTTTTGCTTAAAGCAAACCTGCTTCAAATGGAGTCTGGAGGTTCTAACTCTTAGAAACATAAAGGAATATTTCCACCTGAAAAAGACACCTCTATTTCTTTTTTTCTGATTGTTGTTGTTGCAGTTTTTGGCCAGGGTTGGATTTGAACCCACCACCTCTGGTATATCAGGCTGGCTTCTTACTCCTTGAGCCACACATGCCACCCAGACACCTCTACTCCTAATGCTTGACTTCTACAATTGTACCCTCTGCTCAGGTGCTTGCAGGATTCTTCTTTTTGGAAGTACTCTGATAAATCAACTGAGCCACTTCATCATGTAGTGAAACCCTTTGCTTCACTTTTATGGAGCCTGCTCTGGAGCTTAGAGCTTCAAATCAATTTATAGAGCTCTACTCTCAGATACCAGTGGGAAATCAAGGATCACTGGACAGTTGAAGGTAACCTTCAATATAAAACCTGGAGACACCAATAAAGGAACTGAAAAATATAACCTGGGGAAAGAGAACTAGGTTAGGGCAAGAAAATCTCAATGCAATCTTGAATAAGAACAAGTTGCTATAAAAAGGAACATAAGAGACAAAAAGAGTTATTGAAAAGTAAAAAACAGAGAATAGAAATGACAAAGAACCAGAAGATGAGGCAAAGAAATCTCCCAGAAAATAGACCTCCAGAGAAAAGCAATAGGACTAAAAGGATAAAAAATATTAGAGGACCTCTTCAGGAGTTTCAGAACATGAGAACAAAATCATTGTTCAAGAAAGTTTCCCTAAATTGAAAGCCTTTTTCATCTACATGGGGTGTCATCTGTAGGGGCTGGAGGGAGGGTGGTAAATAGTTGCATCTTTATGGATTCCTTAGGGCACCTTATTCAATGACAAGTTACAGGAAGCCAGTGTACCTCTCAGTCCTCTTATTCATTGGAGAGTTTCACATAAGCAGAATTATCTTTTTGAAGCCTGATAGACTGACCTGCAAGGCTTTAAGTCATTCTAATTTTCTCAGGATTGAGCACAGCCATGTAATAATATACAGTGGAACCCTAGTAAATGGTCACTGACATGCATTATTGCCTGTTAGCCCCAGAACGGGCTTGACTGGGAATAGGTCTCAAGGGGCTGTTGTCTCCTGGATGATATTTTTGGGAACTGCAGCTTAATGGAAGGAGATTTAGGTTTAAAATGCATCTTAGGAAAGGTAAGAGCACGGTTCTAAGCAAAAAAACCAGGAACCCTTATTTTTGCTGATAATTTTTTTTCTAAATTATAAATTCATTGCATGAAAAATTATAAAAGGTATACACATTAAGTGACATTGAATTTGTTCAAAGAAATAAAGTTATACTGAATGTGCTGCCGAAATTCTAGGCTACTTGCAGTTTGTTGCCTTAGGTAATAAATGCAAATGCATTTCATTATAATTTTGTTCTACAATCAGTGCAGCATGCACAAATAAACTCAGTAAAGACAGACGGTACGATAAACATCAGTTTCAATCAATGGCACCGAGTTCCTATATCCTACTGGAGCTCTTTACTTTAGAAAGTTGAACTTTTAAAACATGGCCTCATCATTTGGTATCTATCTGTCAAGATTTAGATCATAAATAAAAACTTCCATGACATTGGATAAGGTCAGGCTACAAAGTCTCTTTTAGACACATTGAGAAAGAATTATTTATAACAGTGATTAATAGGAAAAAATGATTTCTTCTGGGGGAAATTTGAAAATAAAATACTTGTAAAAGTACTACTCAGAATAAAAACAGTTTTAGTTTTGTAATCACATAATAAAAATGTAAATACGTTGGATAACTATAAGACTACAATATGCCAATTTAGACTACTTTGACAGGATCGGGTCCTAATGTGTTTTCCATCTTCCCCTTTTCTAACTGAATTTATACATCACTATCAGTCTGGATCTTTTCCCACATTTATTTTACCTGGAAATAATTATTTATGCTTTGGTTGTGAACCAGATTTGCATTATTGAATCCCATTTGGACCAGAGAGCCAAGCAAACCATAGTTTATCTTTACACATTTGAGGTGGTAGGTTTTGTCATTTCAGATAATTCTGTGGTTCAGAGCACTTGGAAATTTCTAATCAATTCTGCATTTTGGAGGTCTGGAGAGGATTGAACATGAGTGCTTTTAGGATTATTTAGGATTTACTTTGTTTTCCTATTCTACTTGTAGGCATAATTACAGTCGGCTCGCCAGGCAAATGGTGGTGTGAATTAGATACCAATTTTTCAGGAGAGTTAAGTAGGTAGATTTAAGTTTATTTTTCTTCAGAGTCTTCCAGACCTCTGGCCTGTCATCTGATGGCTGCTTCCTACTTGTCCTTCCCTTTCAGATTTATTTTTCACTTCTTTGGTATTCAGGGAGTTCTGCAACAAAGTTTGCACCAACTGCTGACGAGTGACTAACACTTCATCCAGACTAACAGCTGGAATTTTGCTCTGTTCAGTAACAAATTATTAATTGGTGTTCAATGCCAAATTCTTAATTGGACATGGTGTGGTAAATGAACTGAGTAAAACCAGAAAGAACATCCATCCTTCCTAATAAACACAACTTGTACATTTAGTGTACCTCCAAAACCCACGCCCTTCTTCTAGAAGCTTATACTGAACGGCCTTTCCTGTGAAGGGAATAGGATCCTCTAATAAAATATCTTTTCCTGATTTCTGTATTAAATGAACACAACGTTTTTGAAATGCTACTTGTTTTTTGCCTACTTATAACATCCTTCTTTACCTATTTTTATTTCCTCCTTTTTTACTTCCTGAACTATTTTAAAAAACTTACTAAGTGCAAAGAGCTCATTAGGTGCAACTTTTATCCTGGGAGAACTTACAAGGGAGTGTGGGAAGCAGAAATGCGTAAAAGTAACATGAAATAATGTAGACTACTAACACTTATGGAGAAACTACTTGCGGGATGCTGTATGAAGATCACAGAGAATCTCATTCAATCCCCAGAACAACACTACAGGATAGGCTAATTCTGATTCCATTTTAACAAATGAGGAAATAGGTCCAGAGCCTGTGGGTTTCTGGCCTAAGTTGAAGACCCTGTTAATAGGTTTCTGGACTCCCTAGTAGAGGGATTTTTGCATAATGACTCATAATATTCCTAAAGGGAGAAAGGTAAATCAAAGGTAATATGTATCCTGTAAAAGTTGAGTAGATCAAAACTCCTGAGAATAAGTCATGGAAGAAGCCCAAGTGCCCATCGACCCACGAATGGACTAGCAAATTGTGGTACATGTATACCATGGAATATTATGCAGCCTTAAAGAAAGATGGAGACTTTACCTCTTTCATGCTTACATGGATGGAGCTGGAACATATTCTTCTTAACAAGGTATCCCAGGAATGGAAGAAAAAGTATCCAATGTACTCAGCCCTACTATGAAGCTAATTTATAGCTTTCATATAAAGGCTATAACCCAACTATAGCACAAGAATATGGGGAAAGGGCCAAGGGAGGGGAAAGGAGGGAGGAAGTCAGGGTTGAGGGAGGGCAATGGGTGGGTCCACACCTACAGTGCATCTTAGAATGGGTACAGGCGAAACCTACTAAATGCAGAATACAAATGTCTACATACAATAACTAAGAAAATGCAATGAAGGCTACGTTGAACAGTTTGATGAGAATATTTCAGATTGTATATGAAACCAGCACATTGTACCCCTTGATTGCACAAATGTACACAGCTATGATTTAATAATAAAAAATAAATAAATAAATAAATACATAAATAAATAAAGAAGGGCTGTTGGTTGATGGGAAATTTGGAATCAAGGATGATTTTGTGGAGTAGGTGGGCTTTGAATGACATTAGAGACTTACATGTGCCTGTATTTGTGTGTGTGAGTCTGTAAGGCATCAACAAGCCATGTTTCTAGCTTTGAATAAACTGGCCATCCCTTTGTGAGTATTCACAGCAACTTCATCTAAGTTTTGTCTGAGCTCTACTCTGAGATGACTAATGTCCAGATTTGTCACAGATCACACAACTTACTTGAACAGAGCCAGAACTAGGAACAGCAACATGTTCATACCAATATGGTTTTAATGAGTGTTTATGTTGTATTTTTTTGGACTCTAATCAATCACAGCCCAAACTCAATTTGAAACCTTGATCCAGAGATTTATGCTTAATTATTTATGCCACTACTGATGATTGGTTTCCTATTCCTAGAGCAATTTCATAGGAGGGAGATCACTGTGTCTGTCACTACCTTAAAAACAGAAGTGCATGATCAGTGTGTGACTAACACTGTCAAAAAAAATACTCGCCAGTAAATATGTTATAAAAAATTAAGACTGTTACAGAAAAGTAAAAAATAAGGCTTGGAAAAGAAGTTTTTTGAGGTGCAAATAAAAGATCTGAAGAGAGCAGGAGTCTTTACTTTGGTGACTGAAAGGTTAAGATATTACCAATGTGTCAAGTAAGACCGTAATTTTAGTGAGAAAAGATAGTCTGTTTTTACTTTTAGCTCTGTACATGCTCAATACCAAATTTAAAAAGGCACATTAGAGTTCAGAAGTTGTTACCAGAAATTAATTTCATTCACTTTATATATTTGAAAAATCAAAAAACTTTCTGGAAGAAAGGTCTAGCTTATAGGTTTCATAGAGATTGGCTTTATTGCTTTGGTTTTGAAGGATGACAAAGGATGGTATCTGGTTTATAAGAACACATACACAGATATACATACACATTCATATACATGTATATGTACATGCATATATTATTCATATGTGTGTATATATAGACATATAAAATATTCACTTAAGTGTATGCTGTAAACTAGAATAAAAGAGGTTGAATTTATTAATATAATTGCCTTAAGTAATTCATTGGTGTTAATTATTCAATGACTTAAATGTTTCAGTGCGACATAAAAGTTTAAAAACAATGAAATGAATTATGTGTAATTTGGAAAATTTTGAATAATAAGAACTTGAAGGACAGCAACCAATATCTCTCACTGAAAGAAAAGAGTACCTTGTTTTTCATATACAATTAATTAATTCTTGTATATTTCTAGTATATATAAAATGAAATAATAACTGTATTAATTATCAACTTTTTACCAACATTATTTCATTTATGTCCCTCTCCTACATTTTTATTTTGGCAAGAATCTTTTTTTTTTTTTAAAGAGATCTTTTTTTCTTACTCTGTCGCTCTGGGTAGAGTGCTGTGGCGTCACAGCTCACAGCAACCTCCAGCTCTTGGCCTTAGGCAATTCTCTTGCCTCAGCCTCCCCAGTAGTTGGGGCTACAGGTGCCCACCACAATGCGTGGCTTTTTTTTTAAATAGAGACAAAGTTTTACTTTATCGCCCACCATAGAGTGCCATGGTGTCACACAGCTCACAGCAACCTCCAACTCCTGGGCTTAGGGGATTCCCTTGCCTCAGCCTCCTGAATGCCTGGCTATTTTTCGTTTGCAGTTTGGCTGGGGTCAGGTTTGAACCCGCCACACTCAGTATATGGGGCTGGTGCCCTGCCCACTGAGCCACAGGCGCCACCCTTGGCAAGAATCTTTTCATTATTTCATTTGAAATACTTCACTATAAGTTGCTAACAAATGAGATAATTTTTTTTTGAACCACAATACCCCATTATCACATCTAACAAAGTAACTTTATTATCATCTAATACCTAGTATACACTCAACTTTCTTTTATTTATTTATTCATTTATTATTATTCATTATTATTATGAATAATGAATAAATCATTATTCATTTATTTCAGATTGCTTTGAGGGTACAAATGATTAGGTTACATTGTTTGCATTTGTTGGGTACAGTGCAAGTTATAGTTGAGCCCTTCACCCAGGGGGTGTTCTTTATACACTTATATTCTACCTATTAGGCAAATTTCTTCAATTGCTTTAAAAATGTCTTTGTTCAAAATGAGATCCAAACAAGACCAGAGCAAGTACACTTTCTTTGGTTAATTTGTTTCTTAAGCCTCTTTTAATCTGTAACAGATCATCTTCCTTTTAAAAATAGATTTATTTGGAAGAAATAAGGTCTTTTGTCCCATGGAATATTTCATATTTTAGATCTGGCTGATTATCTTCTTGTCACATAAAATAACATTTTTATTTTTTAATTTTTTTAATTATTGTTAAATCATAGCTGTGTATATTAATGCAATCAAGGGGTACAATGTGCTGGATTCATATAAAATCTGAAATATTCTCATCAAACTGTTCAACATAGCCTTCATGGCATTTTCTTAGTTATTGTATGTAGACATTTGTATTCTGCATTTAGTAAATTTCACCTGTACCCATTCTAAGATGCACCGTAGGTATGGCTCCACCCATTACCCTCCCTCCACCCTAGCCTCCTCCCTCCCTACCCCTCCCTTGGCCTTTTCCCCATATTCTTGTGCTATAGTTGGGTTATAGCCTTCATATGAAAGCTATAAATTAGCTTCACAGTAGGGCTGAGTACATTGGACACTTTTTCTTCCATTCTAAAATAACATTTTTGTCTCTTATTTTTCATAAATGGAAATAATATGTAGAGCTTTGGATTATATTCAGATTAAAATATTTGAAAAATTTTTAGAAATGCTTGCAAATGACAATTGCCAGTATGTGATAGAATTATTCAGTGTCTCAGTTAAATGAGTCTATGGTTATTATATTCAATAAAAATGAAGTATGTTTTACTCATCCACATAGTATTCAATTCTATGAGCGTTGACAATTGTACGTAGTAGTCCTCCCTGAAATACATTCCGAGATTCCCAGTGGTTGCCTGAAAAACGTACAGTACCAAACTCTTTATGTACTATGTTTTTTCCTACACATACATTCCTATGATAAAGGTTAATTCATAAATTAGGAATAGTAAGATTATAAATAAAATAATAATAAAATGGGATGATTGTAACAATATGCCCGCATCACTACTTGACATGTGACAGTAAATCCCATGGTCAAGATGCTGCTCAGTCATTAACAGACGTGTTAACATACACAGTGTGGTTACACAGTAGGAAGGGGTGGTTAATGTCTAGGGCAGGATGAATTGGGACGGCATGCTAAGAACAGTGAGAAGTTTAGATTTATGAATTATTTATTTCTGGAATTTTTCATTTAATATTTTTGGACCATGGTTGACCTTGAGGAACGGAAACCTTGAAAAATGCCACTGGAATAACAGAGGACTACTGGTCTCCCACTTACCCATCACTCAAGACAAGATACAGAACGTTACCACCACATTATCAAGTTCCTTCATGTTCCCTTCCAGACAATCCTCTCTTCTAGAGGCAACCACTTTCAGATTTCATGTACCACAGACTGGATTTACCTATTCTTGGATTTTATATAGATGGTTTCTTTTTCTCAGCATATTGTACAAATCAGTAGCTCTTGCCTTTTTAGCACGGGTAGCATTCCACTCTACTGTATGATTGTGCCTCAGTTAGCTTATTGGTTATGTTGGCGAACACCTGAGCTGTTTCCAGTTTCTGGCTACTGTTAGTATAGCTCCTATAAGAATTCTTTTTTGTGGGCATATATTTTCATCTCTCTTTTGTAAAAACTAAGGTGTGTGTTCTAAGATATCTTTCTGGAATCTGCCTAAGAGATTTTTGCTGACCCTAAGGTTGCAAAGATAGTCTCCAGTTTTCTCCAGGAAGGTTTATGTTTCTAGATTTTGTGTTTAGGTCTAAATCGATTTTGAACTGATTTTGGAGTAGGCCTTGAGAGAGGAGTTAAAGGTCTTTTTTTCTTCCCGACAATTGTCTGGAATTTCCAGAATCTTTTGTTAAAAAGAATATTTTGCCTTTGTTGAAAATCATTTGCATATTTACATGTAGTTGGACTTATTAACTTGTCCTTATTTCAATAACCAAGTGTCTTGATTACTTCAAAAATATTATTTGTGTAGGATCCACGGATGAATCTGGGAGGAATGAACACTTAACAATGTAAAGTCTTCTACTCAACAGTGTGATATGGTTCTCCATTTATTTAGATCTTTAAGATTTTTAGTGATGTTTGCATTCTTCAAGACAGACATAATACATAGATTTTTGTTGATTTATTCTTAGGTGTTTGATATTCTGGGATGCTTTTATAAAGGGTAGTTAAAAAAATTTCACTTTATTCTTTGGGCTAGTATGTATATAGCCCAAAGAAATAAAACTGATTTTTGTAGCTCTACCATATATATCTTGGACATGCATTAAATTTATTCATTAGTTTTAGTAGTTCTTTCTCTCCCCTACAAATTTCTTACGATTTTCTCTGCACACACCATATCATCTTGGAAAAAGAAGAGTTTTTCTTTTGCTACCTTTCCAATTTTTATGCCTTGTGTCATATTTTCTTCCTTATTGCACTTTCCATGAACTACAACATTAAGACAGAAAATATGAGAATAGTCATTCCTAGACTGTTAGGGAAAAAGTGGTCAGTGTTTTGTCATTAAGTTGGTGATAACTCTAATTTTTTAATTTTTTCCATTTCGGGTTAATATAAGGTTACATTGTTTGTGTTTGTCAGGTAAAGTCCAAGTTGTAGTTGAGCCCTTCACCTAGGAGGTGTGCCATATACCTTAACTATAAGTTTTTGATAGATGTCCTTTATCAGTGAGATAATTCTCTTTCATTTCTTATTAATGAGGAATTTCAGCATAAATAAGCATTGCATTTCGTGGTTATTTTCTGCATTTATTATCAATTATTTCCTTCTTTTATTCTTTTAATGTGATAAAATGCATTGATTGATTTTAGATTCTCAAACCAACTTTGCATCTCAAAAAATACGCCACTGATTATGATCTATATCATTCATTTTATTTATTGCTGGGTTTGGTTTGTTATTCTGGTGAGATGTTTGCAAGTAGTCACGAATGGCTTTTTTCTGTCCCCCAGTTTTTAACTTTGTTTTGTAATATCTTTGTCAAGTTTGTGTTTTAGGTTGTTGTGGGCTCATAAAATTAGTTAGGAAATATTTCTTTCTTCTCTATTTTTTTAAAGAAAGTTTTCCTAAGCCTGGTCTTATTGCTTCCTAAATGTCTGGTGGAATTCACCAGTAAACTCTATGGGCCTCAAATTGTCTTTCCATGAAGGAAGGAATTTTATTTCAAATTATTTCCCCTGTTAAATATAGTGCTGTTGTATTTTTCTGTGTCTTACTTTGTTGGATTTGGTAACGTGTATTTGTGAAGGCATCTCTGTTTTATCTATTATGTTGACTTCACTGGCATAAAATCATTTAAAATATAATGGCCATAGGCTCTGCAGTGCCTCTGTCATCCTGGACACTGGCAACTGGTTTATTCCATTAAGGTTTTTTCTTGTCCAGTCTTACTCTGATTATATAAAATGTGTTGATCTTTTCAAAGAGCTAACATTTGTTTAGTTTGTGCATTGCTTTTCATTTTCTATTTCATCAATTTATTTTAAACATTTTTTTTCTCTAATCAGGAATTCAAATTAATACATTTCACTAAAGCACTGCTTTAGCTACATCTCACAAATTTTTATCTTTTGTATTTCAATAATTATTCAGTTTAAGCTATTCAAGGAAAATTTCCCATGGTTTATTCTTTATCTCATGGGTTAGATATGCATAGATAAATTTCCAAATATTTTAGGTTTTGTACATATCTTACTGATTTCTAATTATATACTGTTGTTGTCCAAGAAACGTTCTTTATAATTTAATTTTCTTGACAGTTTTTCTTTTTTAATTTCTTTTATGATCCAGCATATAATCTAACTTGGCTAACATATTCATGTGCACTTCAAAAGAATTTGTGATCTGGAATTGTTGGGTAGACTGTTCCATAAATATTAGTTTAATTGCATTAGTAATGTTATTCAAGTTCCTGTATCCTCACTCATGTTTTCTGGTCTATTGGTCTATCAATTACTGACAGAGGCATATTGAAATCTCCAGGTACTATTAAAGATTTGTGTATTTCTTCTTTTAGCTCTGTCAATTTTTGGTTCATGTATTCTTTTTAACCTCGCATATTTATGTATAATGAGAACACTTAAAATATACTCTCTAAGCAATTGTCAAACATACAGTACCTTATTGTTAACTATAATCAATATGCTGTGCAGTAGAGCTCTTAAACTTATTCTTGATTGAAATTGTGTATCCTTTGAACATCTCCCTAACACCCTCTCACCTTCACACCCAGTACCCACCATTCTACTCTCTGCTTCTGTGAGTTCGACTCTTTTAGATTCCACATATAAGTGATGTTATGTGGCTTTGTCTTTCTGTGCTTGCCTTGTTTTGCTTAACATCATGTCCTTCAGGTTTACCCACGTTGTTGAAAATAACAGGATTTCCTTATTTCTGAAGGCTGGATGTATTGCACTGTATATATGTACGTTTTCTTTTTCTTCCATTGGTGGAAACATATGGATGTATTTTGAAGCTCTGTTATTAAGGGTGTATATAATTAAAATTCTTATTACTTTTTAATGAATTGATCCTTCTATTATTTGAAAATATCATTTTTAGCTCTCTTGTTAGACTTCCTTCCTTCCTTCCCCTTCTCTCCTTTCCTTTTCCCTTTTCTTTTTCCTCCCTCCCTCTCTCCCTCCCTTCTTCTTTCAAATTATTGCTCTTAATTCTTTTTTATTTTGGATTAATATAAGAGTACACACTATTACGCTACACTGTTCGCATTTATTAGGTAATGTCTGAATTGTAGTTGAGTCCTTCACCCAGGACTATGTGCCATATAACCTTCACCCAGGGTATGTGTGCCATATACCCCTAAATGGAAGCTTACTGAGCCCCTCCTCTATTCCTCCTTTCTTGAATTGAATTGTGTTTTTCTTTTGTGTGGGCCTGTAGTTGTTCATTTACTAGTTGTTCAAATAAAGTTCATTCATTTTTATTTTTTTCTTTCTCAGATTAGAAGAATAATATTACAAAGGTATAACTGCAAAATGAGATAATAAAATGTCAAATTTGAAAATTTTCTTTTGGAATACCAACCGTTTGTGGACTTTACCTTGTTGGAATTGAGATTTGTCTCACTGACAGTAGAACGCGTCAAGGTTTACAGAGTTATACACCATATGATTGGCAGTCTGTCATGTTTTGTCTCCTCTCCTGAGATCTCCCACAACCCAGGTCAGATCCAACATCCTTACATGGTAGAAATATGCCTTGTGCTACATTCTTTGGATCTTTATTTGTTTTCACAGTAATGGTCCCAGAAGAAATATCCCCAAATAAGGTCTTGTGTCATGGTCATCAGAGTAACTTGGCAATGCCTGACAGAGTAATATCAGAACTTCACATATAAACCTTCCCTTTGTGGGCAGTTTTACTCGTAATAAGTACCTACCCAGCACAATTAGTAATTTCAGTACCCTATACTTTAAATCTATTTATATGTGGTTTAAAAATAGCTGGCATAGAAAAGTGATTTTGGTTTAACAATGCCCTCTATTTTAGATGACACTAAGTACCCTGTTATTGCTAAGCAAATAAATAATAATATACCTTATATAAAATGCTAATCCAAGTCCATTATTATGAGTTCATCCTATGGGATAGGATTGAGACAAGGTGACACTTAAGTAAAAGCATGAGTGGTAATTATACTTTAAGCTGTCCCATAATTAAAACAAAACCATTACAAAAACGAGCATTTTCTATAGTTTATAATATCTCTTGCAAGTTTTTGTTATGTCCATTTTTATATTTTGAATAAAAAAGCCACACAGACATATTGTGTAGCATCAATTTCCAAGCCGAGTGAAACGGGCATGTTGCTTTTATTCCCTTCTTTTCTAAACAATGTCCAGGGGTGCAGCATGAGTGCAGCACTTCCAGCCACTTATTTGTGGTGAAGGGCAGGCTGGAGAACATAGATATGGCAATCTGCTTGGCTGATTCCTGCTACACACTGGGAGTCATGGAAGCGGTCTCAGCAGGTTGAAAGCTGTGCACCCACGCACTGCAGAATGCTGTGATTACAGCAGGTAGGTGGTTCTACTAACCGAGAACTTCAGAGAAGTGGGAGTCCGGCATAATGCAGTGTCTGATTTATTGAAGTTTGTGGGGACACACACTGTAATTGTATGCTTGGTATAATGTCTGATTGTTGTGTCTTTCATACCCTTTGGAAGCCAGCCCCCCGTGTAAGTGATAACCCACTGGAGCTTTTGTTGGGAGTGCAATTGAAACATAGGAAATGAATAGCGACTGATTAATTGAAGCAGGCTACATTTTTGGAAAACAAATCAAAGTGATTTGCATGAATTGCAATTTGTTACATAATGCATTTTGAGGGCACAAATTACCTTTTTAAAGCCTAGGACACATATATGCACAGTGGAACAAACAAATATAATAAACTTGGCTATAACTACATAATTCACATTGAATACTGGATGCCAAAAATGATGTGAAACAAATGATTTTCCAATAAACTACTCAGGCAGAGCCATATCTGTTCTAAAATTTCAATTGAATATTATTTATAATACCAATAATTCTTCATGATTGTTAACCATGGGATGATGGAACAATTTGTTTTACATATTAGTTTGGGGGATTTGTGTATTCCCGAGTTGAAAACCGATTTGTAGTTCTGTTCCAGGTACGGTAAAGAAATAGTCTAAGAGAAGTACTTAGAGGGAGGAAAACTTTCAGGACTAAATCATTTTTGGCCTTATCTAGTTTTGGATAAAAGCTAAATTTGAAGAAACGGTGTTGTCAACATTAAATGCAAATGTCATCATCATGCTTTCTTTTTGTGATTTAATATCTAAAATAGATTTTAAGAATAGTTTTCTTTATTATTTTTCTTATAGTTCTTACCTTTATTCTTACTCTTGCTAACAACCAGACTATGCAAGTATTAAAACAACTGAATTTCATACTTTATTGGTAACTACTTTTAGTATCTCATTGTTTTTCCTTTTTGGTTTGGTCTTAGGTATGTATAAACACATACACACATACATACTTATATATAAAATATTCTTAGGAAAGCATATGAAATGTATAAAAGCATATTAAAAATGAGATTGCATCGTATGTTGATTTCTAATTTTATTATTATTTTTTTTTAACAGAGACAGAGTCTCATTTTATTGCCCTTGGTAGAATGCCATGGCATCACAGCTCACAGCAACCTCCAGCTCTTGGGCTTAGGCGATTCTCCTGCCTGAGCCTCCGGAGTAGGTGGGACTCCAGATGCCCACCACAATGCCTGGCTATTTTTATTTTTATTTTTATTTTTTGCAGTTTTTGTCCCTCCACCTCTGGTATATGGGGGGTGAGCGCTCTACTCCTTTGAGCCACAGGCACCACCCTAATTTCATTTTTTAATATAACAAAATATACCAAACATTTTTCAATGTTAATAAATTCATATCTACATCATCATGAAATACTATTATTTAACCAAACACTTCTTTTTTTTATTATAAAATCATAGCTGTGTACATTAATGCGATCATGGGGCACCATACACTGGTTTTATAGACCGTTTGACACATTTTCATCACACTGGTTAACACAACCTTCCTGGCATTTTCTTAGTTATTGTCTTAAGACATTTATATTCTACATTTACTAAGTTCCACATGTACCCTTGTAAGATGCACCGCAGGGTAATCCCACCAATCACCCTCCCTCCGCCCATCTTCCCCCCTTCCTTCCCTCCCTCTCCCCCTTCCCCCTATTTAGGTTATAAGTGGGTTATAGCTTTCATGTGAAAGCCATAAATTAGTTTCATAGTAGGGCTGAGTATATTGGATACTTTTTCTTCCATTCTTGACATATTTTACTAAGAAGAATATGCTCCAGCTCCATCTATGAAACATGAAAGAGGTAAAATCTCCATCTTTCTTTAAGGCTGCATAATATTTCATGGCATACATATACCACAATTTATTAATCCATTCATGGATTGATGGGCACTTGGGCTTTTCCCATGATTTAGCAATTATGAATTGGGCTGCAATAAACATTCTGGTATAAATACCTTTGTTATGATGTGATTTTTGGTCTTCTGGGTATATACCTAGTAGAGGAATTATAGGATTGAATGGCAGATCTATTTTTAGATTTCTAAGTGTTCTCCAAACATCTTTCCAAAAGGAATGTATTAATTTGCATTTCCACCAGCAGTGTAGAAGTGTTCCCTTTTCTCCACATCCATGCCAACATCTCTGGTCTTGGGTTTCTGTGATATGGGCTAATCTTACTGAAGTTAGATGATATCTCAAAGTAGTTTTGATTTGCATTTCTCTGATGATTAAAGGTGATGAGCATTTTTTCATATGTCTGTAGGCCATGTGCCTGTTTTCTTCAGAGAAGTTTCTCTTCAAGTCCCTTGCCCAGCCTGCAATGGGATCACTTGTTCTTTTCTTGCTTTTATGTTTGAGTTCTCTGTGAATTCTGGTTATTAAACTTTTGTTGGAGACATAACCTGCAAATATCTTCTCCCATTCTGAGGGCTGTTTGCTTGCTTTACTTACTGTGTTCTTGGCTGTGCAGAAGGTTTTTAGTTTGATCAGGTCCCAGTAGTGTATTTTTGAAGCTGCTTCAATTGCCCGGGGGGTCCTCCTCATAAAATACTCGCCCAGACCAATTTCTTCAAGGGTTTTCCCTACACTCTCTTCTATTATTTTTATAGTTTCGTGTCTTAAGTTTAAATC